>KN483824.1:129227-141265 GCA_000787095.1 Periophthalmodon schlosseri | reverse complement strand
ATATATATATATAAAATTTTATTTTATATTTATTTGCAAATGAAATTATCACAGAATTTATACGGTGCTGCTAGTGGTCTTCATTCAAAAACCTTAATTTCTTTGGAGGAAAATGGCATTACTATATTAATTATTCTCAAGGTGAACCTTTAAATCACATTAGTATATAGCATATCTATATTATGTTTTATTATATTATGTTTATTTTATTTCAGTGTTTTTTTGTCTATACCTGTCTAGTAACCTACATCCCTTTTTATAAGTTTTTTTTCCCAGCTTTTTTCATACTATACCATGGATAATAAAATTAGACAACAGCATATTACCATAGCTTAATAGTGAGAAACATTGATTTGTTATTGACTCTCACATTTACAGCATATAAAAGGACATTTTGATGCATGGTTTCGAGAGTAGCATCAGGGATCACTTGAAAGAGTTGTCTCTTTCCACAAGTATGTTAATGCGGTTTCCTGTAGTTTCTTTCCATTTTCATTTTCATACTTTGATGCTCAACAACTTGGTAAAATCACACAAAAGCCCAGATGATGTTTAAAAAGTACATTGCACCTTGAAATGCTAATGAACCATTGCTCTGTGACTGACTATGAAAGCTTCTGCTCTTTTGAACTGCTTCCATCTTTTATAATGAGCAATAGAAAGCTCCCTCTAGGCCCCCTGACCCTCACCTATGGAACGCTGGCGTGATCTCGCACTAATAACATGCCGGATTTTGCTTTTGTGTGCGCTGTTTTATTGATTTATTCACAGCCCCGAAGGACATATCCACAGCATTCCACCTGCTCCTCCAATTTCCCTTGCAGAGGACAAGAAAACATAGATAAAGAATACATGGAAACATCACTATGGTACCACCACAAAGAATGCAAGGTCTCAAAGCGATGCGTTTAGCCTAGGGAGCATTCCACTTTTGCTGTTTGGTCTGTACAAATTGTTTCTGCTTTCACTTGAGATATTCTACTTGTCATTCTCTTACATTTATGTCTTGCTTAACGCTAGTGGGTTTTTGCCATTAGCGGTTAAGCCCTTAAGGTACATAGTGTGTGTAGTGGTCTCCAATGCAGTCCTCAGCTTGTGAATTTGACCTTTATAAATTACCTTGTCAGTACTCATTGCATGCCAGTTTGTTCCTGTATTGTTACAAAGGAGCATTCACTATTTGGTGCATTTGTTACTTTGTGTTGTCTTATTTAAATCTCCAGCATTTTTTTGTCCTAGCAATGTCGGAGCATCGTGCATTGCTGTCTAACTTGAACGGGTTATATAGAATGAAGTATTATCTCAAGTAACTGCTGATAGACTGCCAGATGGAGAGTTCAGTTTTAGTCTGTCAAAAAACTGTGGTTTGAAAATAGTAGAATTGGTTTATAGAAAAAGGAAATCAGGCAACACCACAGTTGATCAACTTGACTAAATAGTTGCAGGTGTTAGAATAGTGTTTGCTAGTAAAAAAAAAAAAAAAAAAAAAAAACTATGACGATGGAAAATCCCCGTTGATTTAAGTTTCGTTTTCGTAAAAAAAAAAAAAAAAAAAAAGTATTATAGAAAAAGACACAGCTGTTGTTATAGGAATTATCCACTGGGTTTTAATTCCAACACAGTATCATGAGACGCCAAGGCTTGGTTTGATATGAAAATGTTCAAAACCTACCTTGAACAGGCTTTCTCAAGTTTGAGTTATTTGGATGATGTTTGGTGTAAAAAAACTCAATGAGGAACACCTTTTTTCAGGCTAATATTATCTTCCTATATTGCAAGTAGGGCTGCAACTATTGGCAATTTTGGAAACTTAATCTGGTAAATATCCTTTGGGTTATTGGTTAGTTCTTTCGGTTGCAAACGGCCCATAAATATGATATTGAGATATATGAGCTGAAGCTAAAGAGATGCCACTTGAGAACAAATTTTATGCATTTCTTTTGTCTTTTTGTGGTAATTACTTATCTGTCTGAGCCATCAAGTCTCTTCTCTCAGCACATGGCATGTTTTGTAGTCCATGTAGTTCAGAAAACTACGCAATTACTGACAATTATTTTAATAAAGTATTACTTGCAATTAATCTATTGATTTGTTTCTGTGGTAGTTGCAGGACTGTAAAATGATAATTGTGTGCTAAATTGAAATCTAATCTAGTCATTTTGAAGAATGTTTTTGAACATTGAAAAATATGTCTGGAAATTGTAACTGGGTCACGGCTCATTTGGGAGGCAGGTGTTGGGTTAAATCTGATTTAAAGCTTCATTATAATATTTTCCCTCAAGGTTAACTTATGTCATATTATGTCGTATGTGGTGTGTATCATCCTACACCTTTCTTTCATATCTTGCGGTTGGATATAGTATTTGTCGTGGATTTTCAGCTGTGCGTGTGTACTGCTTTTCAGTTTACCTAGGTCTCTTAAACATCTCGGATCTGCCACACAGCGACCTTTGACCTCCATTCATGGTGGCTGTCACTTCGGCTCAAAAGCCCGACAACAAAGAGAGCCTTTTGTTCCCCCGAGGTGCTCTTCCCTGCACATTCTTTCCCTGCATAATCTGCGATACTGCTAGGTATAGCCTCCAAGGGCAAAACAGCCAAACATATTTGCTTCATTCAATTTTCATGCAGGTTTTATGGTGTGAGATCAACTCGTAATCATGCAGAACAAGTCACAGCGCATTTTTAAGATGTGATGGTAAAAAGACTTTGTAAAACAGGCAGGTACAGACTACATGGCAGGTAGGGCTGTCAAAAACAGTGATACTCAGATACTAATCAATACAAAAAAAAAGTATCAATCCTGCATACTTATTTGAACATGTATCAATACTCAAAAAAGTAACTTGGACAATATTGGTCCTTTCCTGAATAGTTTTAGAATGGTTTGGATCTATATCAAAACTAGTAAAACCCCACATGGAATTACTTGAGTAACTACTATAATTTTGTATGTACTAAAAACATTTATATATTCATATTATGGTATCAATAAAGGTGTAGAGCATTGACTTTTGTTCCCTTGGTATTGAAACAGAGTTTGAAATTGTAGTATTGTTCAACTCTTGAAGTTAGTAGGACTGATATGATAACTACACAAATTTACTTGTATTACTTTGTCTACTTTCACTTTGCTGCGTTATTTCCACTGATTGTTTTGGTTTGTCAGTTCTCATCTAGTAAGACGTACTCGTGAACATGAATAATAAAAGCAAGTGTGCAAGTGTGACTCACGACCGCAGATGATGCAGAGATGCAATAATTTACTGGAAAACTGTCTGGGAGGTCATGAGGGCTGTCTGTCTGTCACAGCTAATAGTGTTTTCGGTCTAATATGCACCGTGGAAGGGAAATGCAGTCAAGTGACAAGTGGTTAGTTAGTTTTACATGAATTGCTTATTAATGGAATTTTTCTTTCGATTTGTCGCAGCCAGTGCTTTTCTTTCTCACGCACACGCTCACTCGGATCTAGGAAGTGAAAGAAAAGGGGAAATTCTTGAGCTATTGATGCCAGCAGCCATGCAGGAACAATACAGTAGTGTGGGTGTGGGAGTAGTGGCAGTATTAGTCTACAACACACAAGTCAAAAGTAAGCAAAGTTTTTAACTGTGTAAAGCATCAGCTTGCTTATACATAGTGAAAAAATATGCTAGAAAAGATGAATTAGGAGAGGAAAATATGTACAGAATGTGTTCAGCTCCTGCACTATGTAAATTTTCTGAGTTTGCCCCCTGCTAGTCTCCATGGAGATGCTCAGAGTATGGCATTAAACTCTCCTATCTTGCATTTAGTCAACTGTTTTCTTCAAAAATATGCATTTTTACTGTGAACGGGATCGACTCTCCACAGATCGGATGTGTAACTTGGCCTGGCGTCACTTGCTTGTCTCCATTAAGATGGATAAGTTTAATGCCATACTGTGGAATGTTCCAGGCAAAGCAATAACATCTCTATGGATGCACCTTTAATAGGCCTGTCACGATAACAAGTTTTGAATTATGATATAGTGCTGATAAAAATATGGATAGATGGATAAATGATAATATTTAAAGTCATTGTGCCATTAACAGGATAACCCTAAAGCAGGATTACCCTCCAAAATCACGATAACAAGTTTTGAATTATGATACAACAACAAATCTGTATGTACAATATTGTAAATGAACATGAGCTGCAATAACTTAATGACACAAAACACTTAATGAATCATAGAAGTTATTTATTCAACCTTGTTCTGCTCAAATGTGATCATAGAACAGAAAAATAACAAAAAGTTTCCCACTAGTACAAAGAAAAAGTCCTCACTATAAATACCGACCTCTAAAAATGATTTATCAGTGTCTCTGACAGGCCTAACCTTTAAACAGTCACTGGGAATTGACCGTCAGCAAATGCTTAAGACTCAAAAACAGTAAGCTTCACACTTATCTCAACTTTAATTGATTTTTTTTTTTTTTACATGTGTAACTTACTTTTTTGTCTTTTGATCAACACTCAATACTTAACGTGATCAGTGCTACTCCAATTACTTAGTGGATATGTGTGCAGAATGACAACTGTTGGCAATGGACATTCACACATATCAAGGCAAAGCTGATAGCGTTTGTTCTGCTGTAAAAGTTATAATAAGAAGTTAAGGTCTTTCCTTTGTTCTTTACTTTATTGTAATATCAGCAAAAGAAAGATGAACCATGGCAAGAACCATGGCAAAAACCATGAGAGATTCAGTCATTTCTAATTGTCAATGAGCCAATGGTCTTTTTAAATTGAGGGGCCAGTAGCTGACTAATTTTTGTGTTAAATGACACTGATTAAGTGTGTCTCATTTATGTGCAGGAAATTAACTATAAAATACATTTTTATGACAAAATTAAATTCTGTCTAAAATTGTGATCTGAGGAAAAAAATTGCAACTTAAACTTTGAATAGAAAAAAAACCTTCTTTGCTGATGTTGGATTACTTGCTCTTGGCATAGTGCTACTTTTCATCCCTTCTGCATATCTCTGGGTTGAACACTTTAATGTATGCAGACAGATGCAAACACAGAGGACATTATAGGGCACTGAGCATCTCTTGTGCCTCGTGGTCTGCGAGTGGGTGGGGTGACAGTGGTTTACTGTTTCCTCGAAGAAACACTCCACTCCTTTTCACTTTTTCTGTGGTGGTCAAGGCAGGGGCTGTGAACGCTGATGCACACATGGGTGCTGTGTTTGATCTTCTCATGGACAGGATGTGTCACATTACTGTCATGTTTGCTAGGGTGATGGGTTGTCAATGATGAGATATTGGTGTTAGAAAACAAGGGGCAAGGGGTTGTAGTGTTTTCGGTCAACTCAGCGCACTTGATTGAGTTATAGATGTTCCAGTAGAATGATTTTAGAAGCCGTAATGCCTGATTTTAAATGCAGTTTCGTACAAAGAGAAAAGAAGAATGAATGAATGCTTACAGATACAGGCATGACTCGCTGAAAAAAGGTTAAAAGTGTTTTCATTTGCGGTACTTTATTACAGTGTCATTGAAGGTGAATTGCATAATCTTCCTCATTATCAGCGCAACTATCTGTCACTTTACTCTAGAGATTGGGATTGTGTCGTTTTATTTGGCCTAATGTTAAACCAGTGGAGATTTTAAGATGCTAAGTTCTAAACCCTGCAAATTCAAAAGTATTGTGATGTTACCGTAAATGTGCACCAGTAGTGACACAACAACTTAAAGCATCTCTGTGAATCTTTGTGGACACACATCTTGCCAACAACATACAGGTTTTGATTGTCGATCTTAAGCTCTATTAGGTGAACTAACTGTATCCATGAACAAACATTTTTTAACAAAACCTGCAATATTTAATTGGGTAGTTTTAGACTAAAGTTTTGTGTGACTTTATAAAAGATACTTTAAGCATGTTTATTAAAATAATGGTAATCCAAATAACCTCATAACCCTCATCCTCCACCACCACCACTACTTTGACCGTTTTTCTTTGCATGAAGGCTTAAGCTCAATTTCAACTAGTCTGTGCTTGTCCTCCAATACTAGACCAGTAACACCGCCAACACAATGCTCTTCCCATGCACCTCTGACAACATGTGGGCTCTGTTGGATTACACTAAACCCATTTACCCCATCCTTCTGTACTTAAAGGCCTTGTGAGGGGATTTTTTTTCCCACATATTTGAGCAAAATCTGTCTTGTCCCAGTACATATACATTGTATAAGCAGCTCGAGGTCAAAATAAGTCCACTGCGTGCTGTTTGCATGCAATTATGAAGCATTTTATTGTCCGATATTGAGGAAGTGCACTGCTTGCATGCTACTTGTTGTTAGCTTTATTGTGACTGCACTCTGGTCTCTGAGAGTTGTGAAAAGTGATTCTAAACTCATCACAATAATTAGGGTGTTTGAAATGCATAAGTAAGTGAGGCATAACTTTTTGGATGATCGCAAACCATTTAAAATTAAATTTCACGTTTGTTAGACAAGAAAAAAAACAAAACAAAAAAACGGTACAGCGCCTTTTTAATACATGATGTAATAGGTTTCATTATCATCCACCCAGTTTCACAGCTTTTTTACCAATGTGTTTAATATTGTATCTAATTTCTTTTGAAAGGGAAGTTTTAATCAAATCTTTATTATTTTAGTTATGATATACTCAAAATTCAAATTTTGCATACCACCCAATTGTGATATTATCAATTTCTTCATAGGTAAGGCAAGTTAATTTGTATAACACAATTCATACACAAAGTAAGAAGGATATGTAGCAAGACAACAAAATGTATCCATGTGGTTTTTGTATTAAATGGACACATTGACAAAGATTTGACACTTAAAGGGCCCATATTGCGTTACTTTCTGATCTACGTTATAATGTTGTTTCCTCATCAAAAACATCCCTGGAGTTGTGTTTTGTTTCATTCACATGTTTAACACATAAATCCTGCATATTTAGGCTGAGTTCTTCTCTCAAATGGAAAACACTTTGTTGCGCCTTGTGATGTCCTGTGGTAATACAAGAAGTTCTTCACTGTGTATTTGAACTCCATACACCTTTTCTAGGTAAAAGGTAGCGGTTAACTTGAAAACTACCACATGGCATCACAGTGTGGAACAGAGCATTTTGACCTTCAGAGATGTAGACAGACAATAATGACGAATTACTCAAACATGAATGAATGAAACAAAACACAACTCCGGGTATGTTTTTTGATTATGTAACACCATTATAACATGGCTTAAAGTTCTAATCCATTTTGTGTAATATAGGACATTTAATGGATAAATGTTACAGTAAGAAAGTTGAGAGTTGAAAGATGAGAGACAGACGAGAGATGATGCAATTGTTTTTGAGCTCTCTGTGTTAATGTAGTCCTCTGACAGCTTTTGGTGTTTCTTATGTCACCTTTGTGCACATCTGAGGTTTTGTCAGTTCCTGTCTGCTGCAAGGTGATAGGGATAACCACAACTTTCTCACCTCCATCTTTTTGTCATATAGGCTGTACAGTAGCTTTAGTCAAATGAAAAGCTTTGTTCTCACACTTGCAGTCGGTTCATTTGTAAGTCTTGAAGTCAACTCTTATCACAAGATTTTTTTTTTTTTAAAAGTTACATTGGCAGCGTGTCCATAGATTATGTTCAGACTATGGATGCACAAATCATTTTAATATGAATCATTTTCTCTCATACAATTTGTGAAGTATAAATATCACTTATTGCCTATATTTCAAATTTAAAGCTCTACTGTGTAACTTCTGGTGGAGGGCAGTGCATGTCAATGATAATGATAATGCTTTGCCTAGCCACTGTCCCACATTATGTCAGTAAATGTATCTATTTTGCATTTATCTAGTTACAGGTGTTTTGGGGTTTTTTTTGCAAAGAAAATGCCGGTCTTACTACTAGCGGGGCTGCCTGCCCTCAGATCTGACCTGTAACTTGACGTCGCCTGCTTGTCTCAATGTTATAAAGTTTAATGCCATACAGTGGAACATTCCAGGAAAGCAATAACATCTCCATGGAGACAAGATTGCAAACTCTTCACCAGAAAAGTTACAAAGTGCACCTTTTAAGCAGTCTTTTTGAATCATAGTTACCTTGTTGCTCATTGCATTGTCATAAAAATAAAAAATAAAAATGTGATTTTGTTATGCCAATGTATAATTCAGGTTGTGTTTAGGCCATGGGGAAGAATTTTACACTATAGCGGCACTATAGCCTCCTCAATCAATGGGAAACACTGCAATGGTTTGCAATGGATTATGAAAAGAAAATATTACAGTACTGTACCCTGGGCTATTTATTTAGTTTTAGTAAGAATTTGGGTATACAATAATATACTGAATACTGAAATATAATCATTATCCAACTATATTTTGGCTTCATTTTGTATGTTAAACAAGCTCAATCTGACACAATAGTGCACTGAGCGAGAGTGCAACTGTTTAAGGGGAAGAACGTTTCCACTGATAAGAGGTGTGTGTGTGTGTGTGTCTGTCTGTGCAGACGTTGAACTGACTTGTATTTGTTGATAAGAGGCCCATAGATAACAATGGAGGCGTTGCAATAAGAATAGTATCATAATGAAAACGTTGTGTTAATCTTTGACTGTCTCAAAGTCAGACTCTAGGTGGATGCAGGATGTCTGGAGTTGAAGGAATGTTAGCTATATGCTGTTGGTGTGGCTGCAATTACAAGAGAAAAAAAAATGAGAAAGATGAGAGTAAAATCATTGGGGGGAAAAATCAAATTGACCATGAATTAACACACTTATTTTTAGATTGTCTTATAATCATAATTTGTCTTTTGATTACCAAAATGATTAACAAAAGATATGCTGCTAGACACCAATCAAGACGACACAATACAAAAACTGCTGCAAACAGTAGAGAGAGAAACAGGAAAATTATGTTCTTGACTATCCTCCTGCTGCTTGATTATAGAAAATCTAATCTAAAAAAAATGTAGGTAATAATTGAAATCATGATCATTTGAATCATACTGACTGAAAAGGTTTGAAAGGTAGTCATCTGGATCGCATTTTTGAAATTGAGATGTTTCGGCTGCCACCCGGACATCATTTTCAGTCTGACTACTATCTTCAGATGTGATTTTGAAGATGTGAAAATAATTTACAGATAATTTATTGCAATTGTAATATTTCAAAAACATTGTCCAGATTATAACCTTTGAAACCTTTTCTACCATGGGCCACACCTGAACAAAGGAGGGATTACACACACTAATTTCTAAAAAATACTGTCAAAAGTTAACCTCCAGAGGAAGACTTCTAGATTTATGGTCATTTTTTAAGTAATATGTAATTTGTGTTTTAAAAAGACATTGTCTAGGCATGGTTTTAGGGTTGAGGGCAGAACGAGCAGCCATTTCATTCACAACAAATTTTAATTTGTTGTTTTTATTATAACACAATGTACATTTGGAAAGGATCATGATTAATATTGGATTAATTGCAGATCCCTTAACTAATATCATGTTTTCTCTTTTATAGTTGTCACCAATGGAGCCCAGACTGACGTGGACTGTGCGGGCAGTTCTCGTTGTCGCTATAGTCACCTCTTCAGGTATATATTCTACGATATCTATGATCCAACCTGTGTGCAACATACTTGCAAAAATTCTTACTTACACAGAAAATCCAAAACAAATTGCAGACAAAGCAGGTGTATTAGCCACCAGCGCAGTTTCACTTGTTTGTAGAACTTTTAGAGGCCATACCACAAACCCAGACAGGATGCAGTATTATCAACAGCTTTTTCAAATTGATTGTTCAGTTTGAAAAAGCTGTTGATGATAATTGAAAATAAGCATTGAAATATATTTGAAATATATTTATATTGAAATATAACAAATTGCAGACTGCAATAAGATGTACAAGTCGCTGTAGTCATTAGTCGACTAAAAGGAGTGTGTGTTGTGGCACTAGCTCAAGCTCTCAAAATGGGATCTCAAAAAAACAACTACGGGTATGTACTCAGAGAAGTACTAGCGAACAGCATCTTCATAAGTGAAAAGGCAGATTAAATTGTTCAGTAATTCCCAAAACTCCAGCTAACTCACGTCATGCATTCTCCTTTCTACTGTTGTGCATATACCGTAAATACCAATAAAATAATAATAGTTCACTAACGAAAAAGACAACAGCGACTGATTAATCAGCTAAACCACTAAGGACTACACCCCTTAAAGTCCCTGGACACATTTGCTATAGCTTGGACAAATCTTAAATTAAACTCGTAAATTCACTGTTGCAGCTGTTTTATCTTTTGTAGCATCAGGTGAAGACGACAGGAACTTGAAATTCTGCGGCACCTGGCACCATGGGACGGGCCCTCTGAGTCTGAACGTGAACCTGACCACGGGATGTGATCGCATTGTGGTCTCAGCCAATCAGAGCGCACTGTCTGTAATGGGGAAGATCACAGCTCAGTGCACCAGCCTGGTCAGTGTTCCACTGACACACGTAAAGTCCACTGAAGAGAGGACTGATTTCTGTGTGTACTGGGAGCCCCTTCTGGACCAACTCAAGTTAAAGGTAAAGTGTGAGGAAATATTAAATACACTTACATAATAATACGTAAGATAAGATAATTTGAGCAATTAAAACCCCAGTATTTAGCAGAATGCAAGATGGATAAGTTTAATGCCATACTGTGGAACATTCCAGACAAAGCATTAAAATCTCCATGGAGACCTCTGATTGGTTGCATCTGCCTGTCACTCACTCAGAGCATGATAAAAGTTGACAATTTGGAGAAGTGGGTCTGGAATATTAGCTGGCAGCATGTGGTTGCACTGAACAGAAAAATACTCAGATCACTGTATACCTCATGCATACTTTAGATAACTCTTTTTTTTGTATGTTTTTTATTAAATATAGATCGGCAAAGCGGTGCTTCCCCTTTGCTCGCCTGCTACTCTCAAGGACCGCTGCTGCACGTACCTGTCTCATGGCGCCAACAGCTATGAGGCAACCTTTGGCATTGCAGAGGGACACGTGCGAAATGATTTGGTCAGTCACAAAACATGGGCCTACTATGAATTTAATGGAAGCTTCATCAACTGCCGTGAGTAGACAACTTTTAAAGGGCCCATATTACGCGATTATCTGATCTATGTTATAATGTTGTTTCCTCATCAAAATTCCCTGAGTTGTGTTTTGTTTCATTCACACATGTTAACACACAAATCCTGCATATTGAGGCTGAGTTCTTCTCTCAAACGGAAAAGACTCACCTTATGATGTCATGTGGTAATACATGACATTACTGCTCCACTGTGTTTTTAAACTCCATACCCCTTTACTGGAATCATTTGGATAATTTTAGCCCTGGAACTGCCAGTTGAAACTGAACTAAAGGTAAAAGATAGCTGTTTACTTAAACTACCACTGCATGACATCACAAGGTGGCAGAGTATTTTTAGTTTTGGAGATGTAGACTAATCATACTTAAGGATTACTCAAACATTTGTGAACATCTCCAGGTATGTTTAGATGAGGTAAGAACATTATACCTTAACCATTTTTTTACAAATAAAATTGCCCCTTCCCTCCCTCCCCTCCCCACCATTTTTTTTTTTTTTTTTACAGGAGAGACATTTTGCGATGAAGCCAGCCAGGGATCAACCCATCTCAACATGTAAATATCAATTTCTTTTTTTGATAATGCAATTACCTTAGTTAGTGGTGGTGTTGTTAGTAAATACCGTTCAGTCTATGTCTTGATTGCTGGGACCAGATTACTGTAAGCTTTGTATAATCAAACTTGATGTGAAAAAGATAGGAGACTGCAGACAGGAAGTTATGTTTGGATTTAGGGTGTGCAGAAATACCCCTGTGTGTTTAGCACGGGCTGTGTGAAAGTACAGTTGTTAACTTGATTCTGATGTGTTTCAATCCAGGCCAGAAGAAAACACTCAGAATCCTTGCGCCCAAAGTACTGCACTGAAGCTGGAGGACAGCGTCACTGGCTACAACGTGACCTTAACTGTAAGATTATGGATGTTATGTATAGCGAT
>KN483824.1:106473-120163 GCA_000787095.1 Periophthalmodon schlosseri | reverse complement strand
CAGGCTAATAGCTGCAGCTTGTATATGTAAGTATTTATAATAATCAGGTTCAGTATGTGAATTCAAAATACTATATGGGTTTCAGTCACATGACCATCTGTTATGGACATCATTTTGAGGACTCTAATTAAAAAGATGGAATATTGGGTCCATAGAAGGGCATATACAGAGTTTACATTATAAATTATACAAAGGCAAAACATTTCATTGCGTTGTCATTTTGAATTGTCAGTTGCTATAGCAGTGGTCCTGGTTGGTAGCTCACTTGCATATGGTTTGAATTGGAAAACTGACTCCTACCCTTAACTGAGAATAACCAATAATACTACACAGGGCTGCAAAATAGATTTCAAAATAGTTGTTCTTACTGCCCAATATCTGTAGAACTAAAAACTATAACACAACAACTGTCCACCTTCCTTATGCTGCATTAAATTAAAATTGGTGTTTCAACCAAAAACTAAAACTGAACAAAGGATGATTTTAGTCTTTGTTTTTCCTTTCTGGTTTAGTCATGGTTTTTGAAAGATTTGTCTAATCAGTAAGTACTAGACATGCTGATAAGTTCTTGGTTACATAGTAGACACAATGCAGGTAGTCATGAGGTTTTCGTTCACTTCCTAATCCAAAAACTTCCTCTACTCTTCCCTCAGGCTTACTCACATTTATCAACGCGGCCTACGTGAAGTGGGGAACCAGAGTCCAGGATATTTTCACTTATGCCAAGGTGGCCGCACTTATAGTCATCATCGTAACTGGAATCGTTAAGCTGTGCCAAGGTAAGACGGTTGAATGTAGATGGCCAAAAACCAGTTCTTTAAAAATGCTTACGTTGGCTTGTCTCTGCTACAGGTTACACGGCAAACCTGGAGTCATCCTTCGAGGGCTCGTCAACTGACCCAGGAGACATCGCACTTGCACTTTACTCTGCACTTTTCTCCTACTCAGGCTGGGACACGCTCAACTTTGTCACAGAAGAGATTAAGAACCCAGAAAGGTGACTTTAAGTGCATACTAGTGGGATACTATCTGTGGCAAATATTTATCATGGTTTTATATCAGTTAAGTGGCAGTTTGTACTTTTCTTCTCAACTTTTTTCCCCACAAAGATACAGGAAGTAGTGAAAAGTTCTAAAATGCTTATGTCACCAACACAGGAAATTCCATCCAAAATGCAGGGACAATTTACACACAAGGAGAGCATTTTTCAGGCAGTTTTAACATTCATTTAAAAAAATAAAGGTGTTGTCATTTATTTGTTTTAGCCCAGTCATATCTATTGTGCAGGTTTTGGCCCTTGTTTACAGTATGGTTGCAAAGTAACAGTTATGGAACAGTTATGGAATACCTCCAACCAAATTATTTAAATTATTTAAATTATTTTTATTATTATTATTATTATAAACTTCACCAAAAAAAAAAACCTTAATAAAATATCTGGGAATCCTTAGTTTACTTGTCACCTCAGAGTCTTGTTAGCAGATACATTGGACGTATGTTATGAATAAATAACACCTCTATGTAGACAACCAGGTGACTAACTCTCTGCCAGAAAAGTTGCATAGTGTACTTTTATTTTATATATATTATTTTATAATTGCAGTACTAGACAACAACGCAGACGAGCCCAGTGGTTCTCAACTATGGCAATTTGTTCAGTATTCAGTTTAGTCTTGGGTTACATCTGGTTTGGTCTTTGTGGTACTGTAGAACCCAAATGGTTGTGGTACTTATGCGAAAAGTTTCTGTATTGCTCCTTATACCCTTTTAACCTTAGCGAGCAGGTTGGAACATATCTTCCTCCTGGGGCCATTGAAGTCCCCTTTAACTCAATATATACTCCATATCAGTAAAGAATGTTTTCAGTTGTGCATGGAAAATGACGTAACTGCGTTATTCTGATTGTAGCTGGTAAATGGATGGCTATGTGAAGTGCTGCTAGCTGAATGTTTTTGTCTTGTCTAATTATCGTATCTCCCTGTATCTTCCTGCAGAAACCTACCTCTGGCCATAGCCATCTCTATGCCTATAGTCACCATCATCTACATCCTCACTAATATCGCTTACTATGCAGTCCTAGACATCAGTGCAATACTCGCCAGTGATGCAGTGGCAGTGGTGAGTAGGCCGTCAACATATTAGGGCTGGGCAATGAGGTGAAAGAAATCTAATCCTGATCTCATTCCTGTGGTAATTCGCTTTGGTCAGTAGTGATTCTCTATTTCTCAATTTAATGCATCTGTCTGCGCAAACACAAATATGTTTTCCCACCCACTTCTCCAACTGGTTAGCCTCTGTAGGTCTGAGTGAGTGATAGCTGGATTTTTTTGCATGATAGCATGATCTGCAAGGGGGACGACTAGCATGCAGCACTTTTGGCTATGATGACGTTTACGCCGATGTAATATAAAGGAGCAGGCAGGAATCGGCTCCTAATACCTTATTGGGCAGCACAATTTTTCCCAATCCGGAAATCAGCAAACTTGTTTCTTTTATTTAGTCATTTTAGAATACTAAGATTTAAAATGCAATATTAATATGTAACACCACGATCCACAGGTGAGATTATAACTAGCAGACAAAAGCACAATAAGTCTTCTTGAACCAATCACCGTCAATTCAGAAAAAGCTGATGACTTAATTTACTTCTTAAAAGGAAAAGAAAAATGGTGCCAATTTGATCACAATTCATTTTCACTTTCCAAGAAAACCGTGATATAATTTTTTTGCCATATCACACACCTTTACAACATATAAACAAATAGAATGTTGACTAACTTACTCCTGTGTGAATTGTAGACATTTGCAGACCATACGTTGGGGGTCATGAGCTGGATCATCCCCATAGCTGTGGCTCTGTCCTGCTACGGAGGCCTCAACGCTTCCATCATTGCTGCGTCCAGGTACACAATCTGATAGACTGAAAGCTCTGAGGACTATCCTGATCACTTTCTAACCCCATGTCGTGTTCAGGTTGTTCTTCGTGGGCTCTCGTGAAGGGCACCTCCCTGATGCTTTGTCCATGATTCACATACAGAGGTTCACTCCTATCCCTGCTCTCATCTTTAATGTATGTATCAAATGTATTTGAACATGTATAGTTTCCTATTTATGACTCAACACTCAACTTGGCAATTTATTTATTTTTCATTTAATAAAGTAAACTGTGTCTTGTCCCAGATCAGATGACTTTGGACTACTGCAAACCATTTAATGAATTAATTTTGTTTTTAAAGATTTTAAGACTGCTATCTGAAGATAAAGCTGTGTTCAGTCTGGGTCAGCAATTTGAAATCCAGATTGTTTAGATAATTTCAGTGCTCACTAAAAACACAATGGTTATTTAAATGTCCATGTTTTGACCATTCCTTAGTGCATCATGTCTCTGATCTACCTCACTGTGGAGGACGTGTTCCAGCTTATAAACTACTACAGCTTCAGTTATTGGTTCTTCATGGGCCTGTCTATCGCTGGACAGATCTATCTCCGCTGGAAGGAGCCCGACCGACCCAGGCCGCTTAAGGTTGTTTTAACTAACTCTCTGTCTGTCTCAGTCTACTCTCATTTAGTAATATGCAATTAATCCCAGTTTTATCATGATTATATTATTGCTTCAATCAGTTGAAACGCATAGTTTTAAAAAAAATGTGGCACCCTGTTCCTGAATGGTATGGGGTGGCTGTTCTCCCACACAAATCTGCTCAAATGTACTCGCTTTAAAAATATGATTTCACAAAAGATGATTGAATATTGATAAAAAAAAAAAAAATTCTCTATTGGTTAATATAGTTGCCAAGATTATTTGATTTAAATTATGTAACTATGTAACACATTATGTAACTTTTCTGGTGGCCGGTCCCATACACGATAAGTCTAAAGCCATACTGTGGTACATTCCAAGCAGTTCAATTTGATGTTTTTTATCGCTAAAAATACCTTTCAAAAATAATAATTGCATTCTTATAGAAAGCAGGCACACCTCTCCACCCATCTGACCTGTAACTTGGCCTGGTGCTGTCACCTGCTTAGGTGTTTAGGTAGTTTAATGCCATACTGTGGAATATTCCAGGCATAGCAATGACATCTCCATGGAGATAAGCGGGTGGCAGACCTCCCACCAGAACCGTTACAGAGTGCACATTGATGATTGTGGTTATTCAGGTCACTATATAATCATAAAAAAATGTCTATACTCCAAAAAGTCAAAATGTCAAGTTCTTTTTGCGTCACATTACCCTAACTTTATCATTCAGAAAGTTTGATTTTCTAAAACTGGTCACACACTATAGGAATGATAATTAGACAAAGGGGAAAAAAAAACAATGTCACTGTTTGTTTGTCCGACCTAATTGTGCTGTTTCCTCTCACAATCTCAATCGTACCTTAGACATTGTAGTCATGATTGTTTTGTGCTGTCAATCTCATTATGTCCTATTGATGTGATGATGTTTTTCCCCCTTCACAGCTGACCCTGTTGTACCCGGTGGTGTTCTGCCTGTGCACGTTGTTCCTGGTGGCAGTGCCTCTGTACAGTGACACTGTGAACTCTCTGATTGGCATTGCCATCGCTCTGTCAGGAGTGCCCGTCTACTTCCTTGGAGTCTATTTGCCCGAGTCCAAGAGGCCCCCTGTCATAACCAAGCTGCTGCGTGAGTACTGCACACACACATGCACATACACACAACCTACCTAAACTGTGTTCTAAACTTAATGTTAACCTTTTGCTGGATTTCAGATGACATCACAACATTCTATAAGACAATAATATTTAATACAGGTGGGGGCAGCTAAAATTAATATTGTTAAAATGCAGATTTTTGCTGTAATACAATGAGTTCTTGGGTCTAGTCACTAATGATCAAGTTCAGCATTTGCAAATTTACCTTTTGGATATTTCAAAGGAAAGTACATGAAAGTACACAAGTGTTATCATAATCTGGCAAAATCTGGCTCTTGCCCCCCATCTGGAAGTATGACCTCATCACATTCCAGAATCTGAAAACCACCAATTGACCTGAGAGGTGGGATAGAGTAAGGTGGATAACCATTCAAATATGAAACAATATATCTTATTATCTAATTTATGAATATTAGGTAGTCATTATATCAGCTCAATGAAAGTATTTGCCTTCTGGTTCAGGGACAAGGCGTTTAGGCAGCACCATCTAATGTTTATAGTGCATAATTACAACCCATATGAGATTTTGAGTTGTCAGATTATAATGCTATTTATTTGTTATGGAATAAATAAAACTCACATTATGGAATAAAAAATACAAAATAATTTGCTATTAATGTAATATAATGCCTTTATTAAGTATTTCATAATTGAACTAATATTTAATTATTACCGGTATTAGGAAGTATTTATTTGCTAATTAAGATGAATAATGAGTGATGAGTAATATAGTCCATAGTGTGGCAGTACAGTACTTTGCTGATCTAAGGGAGTGGCTACATGTTTCAGTGTTGTGTCCTGCATTACATTGTGAAACACAATTCTTGTCTTATTGAATATTATTTTAGCTGTTGTTAAGTAATACTAGCTTTTGAAAAAATGCAACATTCTTCTAAGCTTGTGGGTGAAATCTAAAACCAAGATTGTAATGACTTTTACCAATGTAAATATAGCCTCTGACCTATATTTTAGTGAACCTACTTTTCCTATGCCCTGGTCTAATGAACTCCTTTTTTACTCATCCTCTCTCATGGCAGGTTCACTGACCCACTTCACGCAGTACACCTGCTACTGTGTACTGACAGAGATGGACAAGAGCAACTAGCACTACCCAGTGCCCGGCCACATGAATGAAGCTCTCAAAAAATATATATATATATTTTATTTAATTTATTTTGATGATCTTTAAAGCTGAAGCATTTCGAGTTCACTTGTTTACAGCGGTGGCACAGGTGTTGATCACTTCTGCATTTACACTGGAATTCAAACTGCTCTTGGGGAATTTGACAACTGGATCTTTTTTTCTACACTTGGTTCACACTAATTAGCACACAATCAAATCACTTTAAGTATTTATGTTATTTTTAATTGAGACTTTTTACTTGTAGTTTGAGAAAAAGAATGTATTTGAGAATTGTACTAGTTATTAGCTTTATTGATTTAATTTAAACATGGTGGCATGTTGTTCATCACTGCCCTTGTTCACACCAAAATCTGATTATAATCTCATTTTTGGACCTTTATTACTTAATTGACATGTAAACTGCAAAATCTGATTTGAGTAATCAAAGAAAGAAATATGATTTGGCTTTTTACATGTCATTTAAATAATGTTACTTCCAAATAATTTAACAAAATTTTGATATTAATCAGATTTGAGCTTGTAACCGCAGCATATGACTGCCGTATGGCTTTTGGTTTCTTTTTGACAAAAGTGAGAATGTCACTTCTGTTGATGAGAAATTGTCACCTTAATCTTTCCCATTTGGAACATAGTAAAAAATATTTATTGGAAAACATGAGAATTGATTTTTTTTTTAAAATATATTTTATTTCACTGACTAGTTTACTCATACATTCCACAAATAACTTTTCAGTACAATAAAACTAACCAGTTTACCATAAAGAACATCAACCTCATACTTTATTAAATCAAGCATTAAAAATACGTGTCAGTTGGAATGATTTGTTCCATTTCCAAATATATTCTTGGAAACCTAGCAATTTTTTTTTTTTTCAAATATTGACTGATTACAAAAACTTACCAATTTAGGTCTAGAAAAACTAGGCTAGGCTAACCTCTATATTTGATCATAATTTTTTGAGGTCTGGTTTGGTTTGCATTGAATAAACAAAATGATCCATGCAACAGTACTCATATGCAATAAAACCAAAGAAGTTTTATTTTGAAAGCTTTTTATACACATGTACATATATACAAACAGTTTAATTCAACAAGCATTCAAAAGAAACGGTCCATACCTTAAAGAGAACACACATTTACACATTATGCATTACCTAGCACACACAATACGTTAACACTCTACCATGCACGAACAATGCAAACAGGCAAATTTGCAACCACGCGGCGGGCCAATACGTCTCGCTAACTCAAGTTTGAACATCACAAAGCATACGAAGCATATCACACAACTGTGCAACATTTTTGTAACGCATACTTCAAACACCCATACCAAAATTCACTCAACAATATAAAAGGATTCAGGCACCTACCTCGACATCTATACAATTCAGAGGAAGGACAGAGGAAGCCAAATAAACATGCTTTGAGTGAAGTCAATACTAGCCGATATATGAAGCCAAATGGAACTAATGGAATGCTGATTTTTAAAATACTTTTATGGTATCGTCCTAGTTACCGGTCCTCCCTCTCATAGATGTTTTTAAGGTTGGCGTATATATTGAAAACAAAATTAACTGATCATTTCTTTAATCTGAGTCATATTTTTCTCCATCCTCTTCGTCATCTTCATCTTCACCGCATCGGCCGAGTTCGTGCAGGATCTCCCTTTGGTACTCCTCCCAGCTCCTCCGGCTGTACGAGTGCTCCTCCTCCCAGTAACCTGAAAGATGAATTAAGTTAATTAATCCTATGAGCCATTTTAGCTTTGTAATGTTTCTTGATTCAAGTGCGTCCTAAGTAAATACAGTAATAATGTGTCACATGGAAAGAGTTAACACATTTTTTTTCTTGATTTTAAGGGCTTTTTGTCTTAATTTAAAATGTAGTATCCTTCTCCCTGAATCCTGGGGCTGCATTTATAAACCGTGCGTGTGTACAATAATGGCGTGAAAAATATATACGCAGCCCTCCAAGTCAAGTCTGTCATTCATATGGAACTGAAAGTGAAACATTGCGCACCTCCACACAAGGACTGGACCAAGGGTCTCCAACCTTTTTCCTCCCATGAGCTACCTCTACAAAGCAGAAATGTCAGAGAGCTACCAATTTTAGAGGTCGCAAGAAGTTGACAATATATAAGAGCCACGGCAAGCCTTAGATGGGATGCAGTTGGATCCGTATAAAGCGTAAACCATTATCCATTTATTAGTCCAGAAAGTCAGGCATCAAAATGATACATTTACAATGGGAATTCATCAAATTTTAGTTATTCAGCAAAATACATATATTTCAGAAATCCCTTGGCGAGCTACCTGTAAGGGAGTGGAGAGCTACAGGTTGGAGATCCCTGGACTAGACAGACCCACAGTAAACAGTACACACTCGGAGAGTTTGAGGGGAGACGGTTTGAAGTCTAGATTTTGATAAACTCTTTTATAAATAAGGCCCCTGGTCTAGTGAATGAAAAGACCCAAAGTTGAGAAATGCTCACCTCCATAGCGCTCCTCCCGGTCACCGTCTTCATCACTGTCTTCATCAGGATAGTCATTCCTCCAGTTGCCTTCTTCATTCTCATCATCCTCATCCTCATACACCTCTTCTTCATGAACTACAAGGTCAGGTACCTGGAAAATGGGATTTGTAAGTTAATTTTTTGCTGTTTACGCTAGTATTACTGTAGATAATTCATTCCTTTCTCATATCTAGAGCATTTCTTATGACTCGTGTAAGGATATAGTGGCAAATGAAAACAATTCTAGTTGTTATTACGACAGTAATAATCAAATTCAGGTTCAGTTGATTAAAGTATCCTGAATATGGGTCTAATATGTCTATCATAAAAAGCTATTCTACAGCAACGCCATTTGAATCAGTCACTCACTCCGACATGAGCCTCATTCATCTCATTCATCTGCGTGTCCATCCATCCACACACACCAGTTCTCCCTCGTCTGCATAGGCCCTGACAAACAGGATGTCCTGGATCCACCCAGGTGTGGCTGTTTCCTGGTAGTACAGATCATAGACGTAGTCATCTTCATGCTCCCGATGCTCTCCACCAAGTCCTTCTCCAGAAACAGACAACCGCTCACGGAGCATCTTAGTGTTGTTACATAGGATCACCTCAGGATCTGTCAGCGTCTGTTGTTAAATAAACACAAATACAGTAGATATCAATAACGGCAAACACTACACTAATTTCAATCTTTTCCTCTGAATGAGGATCCAACAAAACAAACAGGATTTAACAGACAGAGCTCGGGATTGTGTCATATCTCAGAATTTTCAGTTAGCCTAATGTTAATCCAGTGGATGTTAACTTAGGTGAACTTAGCTTTCATTTTAAAGTGCTCTGACACTGATATGTACCAGTAGTGAGTTGTGACCAGTGACCCAGCAAGTTCGACTGTTCCACTGCTCTTTAATGTACCCTTTTACATAGTTTTTGCTAATGTATCTATATGGCATGTCTAGCCACAACCTAAAAATTATTGACTTTCAATCCCAAGCTCTATAAAGCTCTAACCTTTCCAGACTTATCCTGGTCCTGTGCATCTTCATGTAGCAAATCGACCACCTGAATCTCTCCAACAGCCCAACTTTTGCCCTGTTCTTTAGTGTTGTCCACTCCACTCTGTGCAGTATCTGTGGGGGGGTTCTGCTGCTCAGCTGGGGTAGACACTGCCGTGCGGTGACTAGAGATCAGCCTGTAGCGCTCCTCGCGCCTGGTGCTCCACTTGGAGCTGCGGAGATCCCCAATGATGCGCTGTGAACTGGCAGCAGAGGGACGAAGAGCGTGCGCCACGCGGGGCCGGGCCAAGGCCTGTCGCACCTGAGTCTGGACTGGAGCATCCTGTCAACACACAATTATCTTTCACTCTGAAAATGACATTTTTTACTGTGGAACAGAACGTCAACTAATATAATACGAATACATGAATTACATTAAAATACATTAAAGTTTAAAAGCGCAGTTTTAAACGGCTTTAGAAAGCACCGGACCCGTTCAAAGCAAGTAAATAGGATGAGGCAGATAACGATAGCTCGAGCTAATATCGCCATCGCAAGCTACTGCTGCTAACAACAGTTAGCAGCAGTAGCTGTTAGCCGTCGCGTTTTAGTTATTCGTGTGTGGGCGAAGGAACATAAATGTAATGGTAAATGTGTTGTGTATGCGCAGAAATATTATTAAATGCATGCTTGGCTTTATCGGATATGTCATTTGCTGACGTTTAACCAGCAACAACATCGCTGCTAACTGCGGGCCTCTTACCTGTGTTGCTACAGTCGCCACGAGTTTGAAGACGGAGTTTTCCACCTCCTCCTCCCGAGGTTCTGGTACCGTTTCGCTGGCGCTCTGAGAAGCCTCCGGACGGATACGCTTACAGGCCAGCAGCAGTGCATCTGCCGGGTCGGTTCCCCGTTTTCTTTTCACTCGTAGGATGGTTGTGTTTGGGTCCATGATGGGCTCTGTCTGAGTCTGTCTCTCTCTGTCTGGTTGTGTGCAGAGAAGAGGGAGAGAAGAGGGAGAGAAGAGGGAGAGAAGAGGGAGAGAAGAGGGAGAGAAGAGGGAGAGAAGCGAGAGCGCCCACTCCGCCTGATTTGTACATTTCTCTGTAAATTACAAATCCATTTTGTGTACGATAACTTGACACTATATATTTTTTATGCACCAGCTTTAAAAACAACTTTTGTGAACAGAGGGGGGAAATATTAAAATTGGAGTAAATTGTGTAAATCCAATTTACTAGCCTTCATCATCATCACAATACACAAATAAAATAATAAAAGGCAGTCATGTTGCTCATAATCAGAACGTCTCACAAAAGTCATACACATTAAATCAAAGCTTGAAGCCCTATCTTGAAATGGGTCAGTCTACATTTTCAGATAGCCTATTTTTGTGATCAGAAGTTGTTAACCATTAAAGAAAACTAATTTAACCATGTTGGGGGTGTTAGGCGTGTTCTATCAAAAATGAGGACTTAACTCGAACCAATTAAAATCTCAAAGGTTTATTCCCTATACAATACAATTCTAATACAGAGCTCTGTGTCAGATCGCTGTCCCTAAAGGCCTCCGTACGCAGGACTTATGCCAGGCGCTCTGACTGCCTGCCTTTCCCTAAACCCAGAGTTAAAAAAAAACAAAGTATGAATATTGCAAATAATATGTTGAGCAGGTGCACGCCTTGGTTCCTCCTTCGAAACCTCTTTCACTTTTCTCCAACATCCCCAACTGTACCGATGTGTTTTTCAACCTTGAGACACCTTCAGATGCTTTATCTCTGTAAGGGAGTTTTTCCAAAGCACACAGCTGCCTCCTGTTATTCAGAACACACAAAGGTGCCTTTAAAGGGCACTGTTACAGTAGATAGATGATTCCAGTCTTAGAGCATTAAAACAATGTTCAAACCAATGTATAACTTCATTAAACAGTACTGAGACAAATATATGAATTCAGTGTTTTGATATATACGTGTGGTGCCCCTAAAAAGCTCTATTACTTGATATATCCTTCAGGGGGAAAAAAGACAAATTGTCTTCTCACTTGTAGTTTTTTGTGTAATTGGAACAATAGTAGGGCAGAAGAAACAGAATATTAAACCTAATGTATGATAATGTCAAACATTAGGTCCCTGGTGTGGCTTTATAAAGCAAGGTGAGAACGTACCTGTGTGACAACCAACCCCAGGCTCCCTGGCTCCCTAGTTGTGAAAAGGTGTCATTATTAAGAGAAGTTACAAAATAAACAATGTATTACTTTCCAAACCCTGGCCCATTTTGCCAAGTTGTAAAATGAGCCACTGCTTTTAATAAATTGTATCCAATATTTTTTTATGTTTTGTATAACATTAATAGTTCTGTTTGTAGGTTTATGTGACTCGTTTATTTTGGGATACTCGTAGTTTGATATTGTGTTATTGTGTCCCTTATTTTGTCCCTCGTTTTAATAGACCTACGTGACTAGTTTTTTGAGACACTAAACTTGTTATCTGTTAAGCCTGTTATTTTTGGTTTTGTAGTTTAGGTTCTTTTGTTTTTACATTTGTGTAAATATTTTAGACCACTTTTGTTACATTAGCTTTTACAGTCCTGTTCATTAAATTACAACTTTATTTATACCATTTTAACAACTTGGTTTTTGTTACTTCCCTAATCCTGGCAGAGCTGGGTCGTAACTACATGTTGTCTAAAGAAAAATGCCCATCACAGACTTTGTGAGGGGCCCCTCCCTGCGCTGGGCCTTGGCTAAACAGTACCCTTTACCCCCCCCCCAGTCTGATGCCCCAGGGCTCAGGGAAAACATGTTTGTGACGTGCACTTCAAAAGTTTCATTTTATTTTCATGCGTCAAAATTTACCGGATCCCTCATTGGTAAACATGAGCAGTGAGCACACAGTATTACATGTCAACCAAATAGAATTTAACTAGGCCTGTGACTCTTAACACTTCTCCACAGTAATGTCCAGTGCTAATAATGTCCAACAATTGAAATTGGACATGTACCTGGTCAGTTGCAAGTTCCCCTGAGCATGTGTACAGTGGATTTGCAGTGATAACTTTAGTGATACTACAGAAAAGACTCCTACTCAATATAAAATATGTGGAATTGAGTGGAATTGAGTCAAGACTGAGTCAGGACACCATATAATTTGGAATACAACCACATTTGATGGTTATTTAATTAAACATTGGATTTAGTCACTGGCCATTTTACCAACACATGCGGCCCATAAAGTGAGACTTGAACATACAAAACAAAATTATTATACACTGACATTAATTCTTGCATGGCTGATTTTGACAATGACAAGTAAGGACCTAGGCCTAATTACTTTGGTTTTTGCTCACTCCCAAGCCTTCTCAGAATGCACTGCCATGCACATTGTGTTAGAAGGACACTTCTGCTTCAGAGGAGCCGATTACGGGAAAGTGCTACAAAGTGGACTTTGGAGGAAGGATCAAGGGAGGACGTGTCACAGCAACACCTCATGGCTCCTCTGAGGATAAATGCAGACTAACATGTGAAGGTATGACCCCAACAAACAAACACTGGCCTGACAGAAGAAATCAAAGTATTTCAGTTAAAGAAGGCCAAATTAATTTCTTTTAAACGGGCCTATTATTTTAGCAGCAAACAAGGATTTAGCATTGGGAGATACAAAGGTTGATACATATATCCATGTCAAATTTCTTCAACTAGCTGTCATATATTGGTCTCAATCATTTTTTGTGATGACGATTGGTCTCTGATTGAAGAGTTGGTCTCAGATTTAGACTTGGCTCTCAAAGCGAGAGACCACAGGAATATAAGAAAACCTAAGGAAGAGAAAATACTGTCAAACACACAAAAAATTATCAGACAATTCACTTATAAATACTAACCTTGTAGTGCATTCAATACAGTGAAGACATAAATTCCTGGTATAGAGATGTACGATATACTGGCGAGTCCCCAAGGTAACCCCAACACACAGCTGAGGCCTAGCACTGTCAGTGCATCCTTCCACAACTGTGTCATTCTCTCCTTTTGGAGCATTTTCCAATTACGTTTGCCCTCCATGTAGTCCGCTCTCCGCAGACCCCACATCTGACAAACTACCCTTCCCAGCATGCTTCCGTTATAAATGATGACCAAACAAGGAAAGGCTACAGTGGTGACATAGCTCACTATGAGGGTGTATGGGGCAGTGCTGCTTATCCAACATCTATTGGAAATGTAAAGGGGAGGGCATTAAAAAAAAAACTACTAAGTAACTACTACTCAGTCAGTATTAGGGTTCATTATTATGCTTACATATGTCCTATTGAGGTTTGGTTGTCGGCATCTATTATGTTTGTAGTGTATTTTCCATAAACATCTGC
>KN483824.1:0-101320 GCA_000787095.1 Periophthalmodon schlosseri | reverse complement strand
TAGACATACATTAAACAATGAAATAAAAGTGAAATCAATGAGAACAAAAGCTATGGCTAAATGTACATATATTTTTTCAACTATTAGAAACAAAACAAAAATGGACAGAATACACGAGTGGGGAAGATATACAGTATGCTCCTAAAATGTCACAGAGCCCCATACTACTTTAACAGTAGAAAATACCAATCGTATGGTTGCAGGACATATCAAGGTGTTGACTAAAAACTAGACAGCATAAAAGGAAAGGAACTGTAATATAAGCATATAGGTCTATAAGTAATATATATGCAAGTATTTGTGGAACTTACCCCATCCAGTGACAGACATTTTGAGCATGTAGTGTTTGTAGTTGGTGTTGAACACTTTAATTAGCAGCATATAGAGATGTACTGCTTCTAAGGCCATCCATGTAAAAGAGCAGAGCAATGAGTAATGCATGGCAGCTGCCACAAGCACACACACCCAGTCGGGCTTCACTGTGGCCCCCCATTCAGTCAGAAGAAATGTGGTGTTGAGAAGGAACAAGGATCCGCTCAGAGACACATGGATGGCAATTGAGTGGTCTGCCTTTTGACTATTAAGTAGATCAAATGTGTGGTATCAGTATTAGACATCATGGATATATCAACAGAGACAGGACAAAAATACTTACTGAGAAAATAAAAATATGACAATGGATAAAGCAGTGAAGAAAGCAGACAGTCCACAGCCGATATAGCTTATGTATGACAGTATCTGCCAATGAATTTCATCAATTGGAATTCTTATCTGCATGAAAAGTAAATAAAGGTTATGCATGAATAAACACAGAATTAGAAATCAGCTAACCTTACCAGCAACACTGCAAAGGGTGTCATATGGCTGCAGCTGCAAATAATATTACTCAAGGTAATTTGAGTTTTACATCCATCTGTTTTCCAATAAAAGTCTGTAAACAGATGCATTAGTAAGACTATGCTGCAGACTATGGGAAGTTATAAAGAAAAAATTAAATCACGTGACTTGTCATTTTAAAAGTTTTAACAATTATACATGTTGCTACATGTTGAAGGAATGTATCTCCTTTTAAAACGGAGCTTTTAGGAAAAATAGATTTGTTCCTGTTTCCTGTTACTGTAATAGGAAAATGTAATAATTGACAGTATACCTAACTGAAGCCTATTTTTACAACAGAATTGTTGAAAAAATATCTTTTACCTACCATGTTCATCAAAGTAATGGCAAACAAACATTGTGCCATTCTGTAAAAATATAAGAACTGACATTTAAAACCTTTTAAAACAAGAGTTATAATTCAGCATTTTTTTTTTTCATTTTATTGTACCTCTGAAACATTCTGCACAACATTACGAAAGACCATTTCAATAGGAGGGTTCAGATGCTTGAGCCGTCTTCCTTCTGACAGCTCTATTCTTATGACCGTAGAGGAGATATTGACAGGGTGCATCTAGATATGAAAATCAAACTATACAAATAAATATAAACCTAACCGGCAAATTTTATTGTTAGACATGCTTTTACATAAACAATTCATACCTCAAAGTGGTCATGCCACATGTAGCTAACCGTGCCAACTACCCTCTTCTTCTCTGAGATTCCATGCAAGGCATGAGCTGGAAACCAGACTTCAGGAATAAAGGTCTTATTCTCAGGCAACAACTACAAAGAAAAACAGCGTATTTATTTACAATTTGCATTGTAATGTTTGGGGACCATGTTTACTTTCTCTCCACAGTTTCTCTGTTGTGTCGCCTCTCCCCCAAATTACAATTTGAATCTTTACTTTGAAATACCTCTGGTACACTGATACCAATCCTGGGATCCATAGTGTTAAGGTCCTCTTCATCAATCTTCATCACATTAATACCAATATGTTTTAGATTGTAGCTTGTAAAGTTCGATTTTGGGGTATCAACAACATTCTGAATCATTTTCGTCTCTTTCCTGGAAAACAGTGTCGGACAATGTTAGTGTGTGCTCTACAATAACAGTGTTTCATAAAGTTATATATTTTCTAGACTGTAAACGTTAAAACCATGAATAATATTTGTAAAGCAGGCGCAATACAAACTACACTGAGAAGCACTGATGTATAATCTATAACTAAATCGACATTTTTGTTGTTCCATTATCTTTTGTGAACTTTACTGCTATACTCACCATATGTACAATTTAGGCATATCCTTATTGAGACTGGGTTGACTGAATATAAATGTGCAAGACTTCCGTATGTAGAAAAGTTCAACCAACCCTTTTATATCTACATTCAAAGAATCAATCAGGCTCTTTAAAATGTCATTAGTGCATTGATACAAGGTACACCGGGTACCTGTTGAAAAAACAAAACAAAATTATAAAAACTCTTGCAAACCATATGAACTCCATCACTTGGAGTAGTTGCATTATCAAGCAACAGATTTAAATAAAATGGTACCAATATTAGTGAAAAGGACTGTAGATGAATGACTCACCTGGATCTGTTATGTATATTTGAGTATTGTTACCAGAGGGCGACATGGTTGCGTTGAGGCAGGCAGATGAGCCATTGAACCATGATTCTGTTTTGTGGGCATACTCGCAGTGCAGTATGCATTTTATGTATGGAGGGTTATTCTTAGAACATGACACAACATTTTCAGGTCTGTCGATTATTGATCGGTTGCCAATGGTTATTTCAATTTTATAATTTGTCAGATTGAAACACACTGAAATAAAAGGAAGACAAAAAAAATCAATCATCTGTATCAATTAACAAATATATTTTAAAATCATACCATTTTCAGCCCAACAGTGAGAGTAAAATAATATAAGCAGTAATCCAAGCATATCTGATCAAATGAAAGAAACAGAAACACAACTGTAAACCAGTTATTTAGCATCACAGATTTTATCTTTAAAAATCACGAACTTACCTTTCATAGATGCAACAGCAGTCTACATCAAAATGAAATGGTTGGAATATGGCAACAAATACACCAACACACTTTTCGAAATAGTAAAATCCTGAGTAATGAAAAACTAAATAGTTACACTTTGACCAAACTGTAAGCCACAAAGGGCAATATCCTCATGTGAAAAAGCAGTCATGTAAATGTAATAAATTTTATATTAACAAAGCGATCTTACCTCTGAATAGCACAGCTGATGCCTCCTCAATGCTATGTTTCATGTGTCTGGTAATGTTTACTCATGTAAATATGTAAAGGCAAGGCTCAGTCTATATTATCATATTATAGCCTGCAATAAACCACATACTAATAGAGATGTGTTCTTGTGTAACAACAAATTAGGCAAGCCACTGTTTGTTGTTGTCAGATTTAAATACAATTTTGGACTAGCTATATAAGGGGCGTATTATGTCAAATGCACTTTTATAGCTTTGAACCATGTTGTAACAGTCTTCCCTCATCATTAGCTTACGGGATTAGCTTACTCAGTTTTTTTGTTGTTTTTTTTTTTCGATTCATTCATGCATGTTTGAGTAACTTGCATTGCATCAAAAAAACCAAACAAAAAAAAAAAACAGACTCTGGATTGTACATGTAGGGAACAGTAGAATGTTACCCAAAACTTGAAAAATGTCTGGCAAGGCAAGGAAAGTTTATTTGTATAGCACAATTTGTACACAAAGTAATTCAAAGTGCTTTACAGAATAAGAAAGACATTAAAATTACAATACAAACAAATCAAAACCTAAATAATCACAAATAATCACCATAAAATTAACATTAAAAGAGAAGAGTGCAGAATAAAAGCCTTTCAGTCATATTCACAGCTAAACTGAACCGTTTTGAGCCTGGATTTAAACATTGTCAAAGTAGAGGCCTGTCTCACATCTTCAGGAAGACTATTCCGGGTTTTAGCTGCATAAAACTGGAGTGCTAATTCCCCATGATACCACTTTTCTTGTCTTGCAAATATTTGCATTTCCTGACCATGCGACATTGAAGGATGGATCAAATGCAGAAGACAAATTTCCCTACGGGGACAATAAAGTGTACCTTAACCCTAAATAAACATCTATATTAAAATTTACAACTATAAAAATGTGATATAACCGTAAAGTCAAGTCATAACCTTTCTGTCTAGCCAAGTGGTAGTTAAAATAGAAAAAGTGCAACAAAAAAGTGAGAAACGTTATGAAGACTTGTCCAATGATGCCCCAATACTATGTGAGCTCTGTGTGGCGGTGCTGGTGCTTGATGCTTTCTTGATCTTTAGCACAGACATTACAAACCACACAAGAATGAACAAACCTGGAAACAGATCCCAAGGAAACCAAAATGGTGAGAACGACCAGTCCCAGTACCATGCAAATCATGCAAATATCAGTGAGAAAATGAACAGTTATAAAAAGGTAATACAGAGACAATACACAAAGCAGCTCTATCAGAAACAAACGGGCTACTATGATCTCATTTGAATGAAAGGGGAACTTTGTAACTGAGCATCCATAACCTACCTTGTAGAGGATTCAGGATGGAGAAGGCGTAGAGTCCAAAAGTGGTGAGTTTGCCAAATGAGAAAAAGATTAGACCCCATGTGGTGCCAAGCAAAGAGATGACTCCCAACAGCGTGCAGATGTCCTTCTTAACTTGGGTACAGTGATTTGGCCCAAACTAACAAAATTAATTGATAATGAATATAAATTTGGCTTTGTTTTTTTCCCCAGTAAATGAAACATATGTTTGATTTCTGACCTGTTTGATCTTGCGCATTCTCACAATATTTCGGACAGTCACCATTAATAGGCTGAAGTTGAAGAGGAACACTAGACCAAACAGTCCCATTATGGTCACTGATTTAATGATGTCATCACGAACGAAGCAGCTGAAATACAATTAAAACAGCCATATTCATTTTTTCTTATCGTTTTAAAACAAAACAATACAATTTCCAACATGATATATTACTCACATCTGAGTGGAGTTAGACTTGTCCACAGTTACTGAGCCATACACATGTGTATCTATAATGACCAATATTGCCACAACAACCACTGGAACCCCTGTGGATAAAGTTTTAACAATGTATGTATGATCAACATAGGCAGTATCTTGATATCCCAGTATGAAAATTTTTACATTGTGAATCAGCTGCTAGATATGGTGAAATTAAACTGTAAAGAGGCAAGGCTTCTCAGTTCTGCAATTTTGAACTGGAAGTACAATGTACTCCACAATGAACAAAATGCTAAATATCATAGAGTAGTGTAGTACAGTAGAGAAAATGTTATTAAGATACTTCTAAACTTACCCCATCCCACTACACTGACTTTGAGCAGGTATTTCTTGATATAGATGTTAAAAACTTTGACCATGAGAAGATAGAGATGGAATCCTTCTACTGCCATCCAGCAGAAAGAGGCTAGCAGAGAAAAGTGCAGCCCAATAGCCAGGTAGAAGCAGAAACCCGGGGAAGACCAAGAAAATTCCCAGATTCCAGTGGCTGCGTTTGGGAGAAAATGTATGTTGAGCAGGAGGAGTGCAATGGCGAAGTTCACATGGATCTTCATTGAGACGTCTGATCTGACTTTTCTGTGAATAAGTGTAGTGAAAGAAGATTAGAAGATTATACTTTTGGTATTAAATATAAATAAACTTGTAGTACTGCATAACTGTATTCTGGTACAGTCATTATTTCATTTGGTAACATAATACAGGGAAATTTACTTCCCTAAAATCAAAGGAATACATCATGGTACGTGATCATGCAATTTAAGCTTCGAACTGTACAGCATTAGTAGAAACTCAGCATAAAGGTATTTCAAGCATTCAGAATACAGTACTCTGATGGGACCACGTTAAGGAAAACATTACAGAAACATTTTAATACAGATTTTCAGTATTCTTTAACTAAATACATTGTCAAAGTATTCTTTCGTGACTATACCTGTTTGTGATGAAGAGCAAAATAGCAACAAGGAGGGCACACAAAGAAATGCTGCAGCCAACAAAGGTGATGTAGGTCAGGTTTTTTTTATCTGCTGGTGAGACTTGAGTGGTTTCGTTATTAGGTATCTGACAGGAAACACATATATTAGTGTATAAGTTTGATTCCATTGTTAAAATAGTGCTTCCTTGTCCCTTAACAATACGATTAGAATACAATACCATTAGCACTCCAAAAAAGGTGAGATGGTTACAGGAGCAGACAATATGACTCTGCTCAGAATCCCATTGGGTGAAACAACCGTCAGTCTGAAATGCTGATAAAATTGACATAAAATTTAAGTTAGTCAGTCAGTAAACAAAAGAACAATCTACAAAAAGTTATGAAGTTTTATATTTCTGTTTCTTAATTAAGCCACTGACTTAGAGTTGAGTCATTCAGAAACACACACTGAGGGCGGTGGGTTGTCTGAAAAAACAATGTTGATATTTTGGTAAAACAAACAAAACAAAAAAACAAACAAACATTGAATAAATGATGTGTATTTAATTTACCAATAGGCTTGTTGTGACATTTATGCTCATGTTGACCATTTCTAGTAGTCCCGACACATGGTATCCCTCCACACTCAAGCCCACCAATATATTATTATACAGGTAGTCTGGGGAGTTTACCAACACACTCTAAGAAGTAACATCCACAAATCAAAAAGTATTAACATAATGCTTGAAGTTAAAATATGCATAAACGCAACTTACTGCAGCTATGGGAGGTAAAGAAACTATAGTGACAGCCAGTTTGTGAAATGGTTTAACAGGCAGTTCCCTTGGCAACTGAATAATTACAGTATCTGTAGTATCTGGGATCCATTCTGTTGATATCTACACACACACACAAAGATTAAGTATGTATTTTATTACTGTATTAATAAATAGTAACCCCCCAAGACTTGTTTTGTGAAAAAAGCTTACCTGTCTCTCATTGGCATAAATAGTTAAACCAGTAAAAAACTCGAGAGAGAACAGACGCACTGGGTAAAGAAGAATGACAAGGGAGTTTACTGCATAGCTTGTTTTAGTAAGCACAAATGTGTTTGGCACGTGCTTCTCGAAGTCCATCAATGAGCTAAATACAATAAAACCCGAAGGTAAATACATTTGTCTTGCTTGACAACATAATATTGTATATTAAGAGTGTGGAACTGTAATGTTACCAAAAGTATGCTGACATACCTTATGATGCCATTGTGCAAATCCTGGATAGTGGTAATCATGCACTTTAGGACGTCTATCTGGGTGCCTAATGACATTTAAGATTTGACTTATTATTATTATTTTTAACCATTATTGTATTCAAATAAGCCAACTTTTTACAGAGTTTTACTAGGTAATAATTTATACCCAGGCCTAATATCACACCTTAAAAATAAAACAAATCTTATAATTGAATGATTGAAGTGTGTATTAATTATTTAATAATGAATTAATTAGAACATGGCCTATAAAACAACTAGTTGGACTAATTCATGAACAAATGTGAATGTGTACTTCTTTGTCATCACTACCAAATAGAGAAAACAACTTACAGCCATTTTTTTGAACTGAAATCGGGACATTCACACACAGGATGCAGAACAGGAACCATCTCATTGTGCTTTTTTCTAGACTAAAACTATGAATTTATTAGAAAACAATGGTAAATTAATAACAATGTATTCCACAAAAAACTGCCTACCTTAAAAAGTTCCTGAAGGTTGATTGTCATATATTGTTTGAAACTGCCAAAGAGTTTGTGAGTCAATTGAAACTCAAGGGTGACTGAGAAAAATTTCTATCTGAGCAACAAATATACAGAAGTACATGCAAACAATAAAGTTGACAATGGTGCACTCTGACATATAATATCAATACGTGTCTGTGTTTCCTTCTTACTGATTTACATAATGACAGATGACCATTCACATCCCAGAAAACAAAATCCTATATTTGGAAACAAACACTTTCGTTTCCAGTAGCATTTACCAAACAGCAGGGGGCAGTAACTGATCATAGACACACTCATCAGGTACATATGACTGGCTGCATGTGTTAAAATGGTGTTTGGGTAATTAAAACATGTGCAGGTTATTCATGTTCAACTGTCTTTTGCACTTTTACTATCCTCATTCATTCAGTCTAGGGAGTTTTCTATTGGATTCTTATAATCTTGGAGAAGTTGCTGGTTTGTGGTGATGGATTATAGCCTGTGGGGTTTGATGCTATCAGGGAAAACACAGGAGCATACTCACCTGGATGAAGCGCTCAGTTATGTGGAATGACTCACTTCCAGCAGGTGTTGTTGAAACTCGGAAAACAGGAAAATCCCAATGCCCACAAACGACATTTCAGCTGTTGCAAACGGGCTTGACCAGAGCGCTGTATGAAGCTCTGATGTTTTGTTAAAGGTGCACTATTTGACTTCTCTGATGGGGATCCACTGCCTGCTTGTTATCGAGGAGATGGCCTTAAAGTTGCAAATGTGTCCCTTTAGAGCCTTTCACTTTATAACAATATTACCCCTCAAAAAATAACCACAATTTTGTTTCATTCATAAAGTTCTAAGGGGAGTAGTAATGTAGTCTTACTTTATACTAATTGAATTACTTGAAACATTTTTTAAGAATTTGTACCACAACTTCACCACGTCATACTTTTTTCTATTCCAAGTAACAGCATTCTTATGTGAGTTAAAGTTTTGTTTACTCTCAACACTTTAAAGAAGTGACAAAATCTTTCTGTTAACCACAAGAAATGAACGATTGTGTTTCCTGTTTGTTACGTTCAGTATACTTTACAGTATACTTTTTAAAAAATGTTATAATCTGTTCTCCAGAAATCATTTAGATTAATTAATTGGTTTAGCTGCATTAATCATGTCATGCATCACTTTTCAATCCCCAGAGTTACCAGCAGAGGGCAACAGGCACTTGATAATATGTGCAGTGAAAGTCCTGACCATTGCCTGGTTATAAAATGCTTAACAAAATACAGTTTTTAAATTTTACTACTATTACATACAATGGAATTACAAGCCAAACTGTCCTGTGTGAGCATTAGTGGATGGGTATTTATCACATTGTGAGGACTAAAATTTGTATACACTCAATTCATGAAGGCCTGCTTCTCTTATGGAGACAATGATGTATTATTAGATCAATAACATGATTGAAAGATCCTATATTACACAAAATTGACTCTTGCAAGCTTTAAGCCATGTTATAATGTTGTTACCTTATCAAAAACATACCCAGAGTTGAGTTTTGTTTCATTTACGCATGTTATGGTATAGTATGATATGGTATGCTTTTTATTTGTACCAGTACAGTGCACAATAATACATTAACCAAGACAAAAGTCACAGGAAAGATGCTGGTGCCTGTAGTCCCTGAGCAGGTTGGTGACGGATTCAATGTAAATAGATAAACTGACCATAAATAAATTAAACGGATATTACCTAGGGTCACATTGTTGAAATACAATTTTTAAAACAACATACAGCCAAACACATAAGCACGTGCACTCTTACCCGCTCCCCTTTGCCCCTCCCACCCTCCATTAAGGCTCTACATATGCACACACACATTCTATATTCTACTGATCATTCAAATCACATTTATCCCTAATGTGTACACACTTCTTTAGATATCAGCCACTTCTTTGTCAGACGTGCAAACATTTGAAAACCTGTGCAGGTTAGAATCTGTGTTGACAAATTCTTCCGATGACTCACAGCAACAGAGAAAAAAGCCGATTTGGTGAGTGCGATCTTACATTTGGGGACACTGCACTCTCCCCTGGAGGATGAGCGTGTTACTCGAGTTACTCAATGTTTGAGTAAACCTTTATCTTTAGTCTGTCTACATCTCCAAAGCTCAAAATGCTCTGTTCCACATTGTAATGTCATGTAGTGGCACTTTTCAAGTTCAAGTTTCAAGTTTCAAGTTTTTCAACAGCTACCTTCAACCTTTAATTCAGCAGAGACTGACAATTCCTGTGCCAAAATCATCCAAATGATTCTAGTAAAGGTGTATGGGGTTTAAAAACACACTGGAGCATTACCATATGACATCACAAGGTGGAGTGGAGCATAATATGGGCCCTTAAAAGATTTACATTTGTTAAAATTGTAACTATGGTCAAGGTTAGGATTAGTCTCCAAGAAATTTATATAAGTCAATGTAATGTCCCCAGAAGCATAGAAACCCAGCCTGTGTGTACTTAGCTGGACAGAACACATGGAGGATGTCTTTCTTTGCTGCCGTCCCTCCCCACTTCAACCTCCATCCGTCCGGGTAGATAAGACCTTTAATGGACAATGACGTGAATTCAGTGAGTGAGGGCGAACAGCACTGGAGATCCTCTACAAAATAAAACCAAACAATAACTCATTGATTATTATTTGTGCTTCAAATGTTACAAGTGAAATTAAGTCCAATCGCATACATTATTTGAGATGTGTTAAATGTGTAATAACTAAGTAATGTTGTGCTTATTTTGACGCCGTACAAATTTACAGCTTTTTATTTTGAAAATCCGAATCCGTTCTACTTCCTATGGCGCTTTGCTTACTTGACACCATGGCATACCCACGTTAGGTGCTCAAACAGATCGACGAGCTGACCACAAAGTCCTGCACTCCGAGGAGAGAACATCCCATGCACGCCAGTAGGACACAACAACACGGGTGATCGTAACTTGCAGGCTTCATCTCTGGATTCCAACATCAAGGAAGCCATTATTTTTTTTTAAAGAATATTGATTTGGATCGGAACAAGTCCCGCTTTCCCACTGACTGCCCACTCGCTCGCTGCTGGTCACTGCTGAAGGAGTCGTCCAAGTATGGTGAACTTTGTCCTTATCGCTTACCAACTTTTATCTCAGGGTATATAGGGTAGTTTGCTATCCAATCTTCGTTTTCACATAAGAGAACTATTTATTTAAAATATGACAAGAGTAAATGAGTTGCTAACGTGTTACAAATGAGCTTTTGTCGTATGTTTTGCCAGAAGCGACTTGTCAGGTGCACCAATGCTTCGTGCAAGTAACCGAACGACGACTTTGAGGTTAATTTGAAAAAAAGTGCACTTTTCGAAGCATTTTGAACATTAATTGCTCATTGTGACGTTTCTTTCTGTGGTAGAAGAATAGTTTTTGTATTTTTTTCTTGGGTGTCTGTGTGAGTACCTCGAGTCACCAATGTTAACGGAAAGGCCAAGAGCTTCTCTATGACATATCTGGACTCGCGCCTAATTTCAACATGGAAGCTTACCTCTGAAGACTCATTTTCGACAGGGAAACTTTATTTTAGTCTTTCAACGGCAGCTTTTTATAAACAAGGCATCATAAACAGGAGTTAACGGGCTCAGAAGTAGACGACAGCGGTGGTAGTGAAGTGACTGAACCACGACCGAGGAAGCGCCTCTGCCATGGCCCTCTGCTCACGAGACAGCTGCCTCTGGTTGCTCTGGAGACGGAGCCTCCTCGTGCTCTGGCTTTGCGCGGCTGTAGGTGCGCGCGGGACGGAGGATGACAGCACGTTCAACGCGGAAGTAAGTCAACAATACTCACATTAAAAAAACAAAAAAAAACAAAAAAAAACCGATACTCACTTTGTAATAATGCATTATGTACAATGTAAAAATGTCACCTTATCTATTCTATGTATAAAGGACACTGCTCAAATGGGCAGAAATACAGGGTTTCCAATCTGCAACCAGGTTATCATGTTCCCTCCATGTCTCCAATGGCATTATAGTAAAGATTGTTGTACGTAGTAATTCTGTAGTAATCAGGGTCTTATTAGATTCTTCTTGCATAGCTACATTTTTGTGTAGCCTACTTTTGCTAGTTAATTAAATAATAATTTTATAACATGATAAGTTGCTCACAAGCACACACATTTATTTTATTTTGATTTCTATAATTACAGACACACCCTGATTATACACTACAGTTATTTCAAAACCTTCATCCCACATGTCTCATCAATCAAATGCCAGCACAGTATGCCAAATAGTGAAACAAATAATTAGAACATGTCTGCAACATTATATTGCATCTAGTAATTCAGAAGACCGTTTCTGCATTAATACTGACAAATTCAGTGGGTCATTGACTTAAAGAGGGGGTGTGATGTAAAATCAACTTTTTTAGCTTTATGCCATGTTATAACCTTGTTCCCTCATCAAACATGCCTGAAGATGCATATTTGAGTATTTTAGCAATCCTTCCCGGGCCCTTTTTGAACCCTTCTTGAGGTACAAACATACCAAACTCGCATTATGCGAGCTATTTCAATGTCAACCCTATGTAGAGGTGCGTTGACCCATGACTAAAGCGCTGCGGCGCAGGTCACACAGGTGGTCCCTAGTGTTTTCCGTGTTTTGGGAATAGAGCATCGTGAACTGTATAAAGAAGTTAACTAATTGAGAGGAATAACACCCATAGAGTTCGGCTCCAGTCAAATGAAGCTCATTGAGGCTAGCAGTTACAGGCCCGAATTTGAAGCCGAGTTCCGACCGCGAGTATCATAGCAACCAAAGAGCCAATCCAGAGCCAGGCTGTTGAAGGAAACGTCCCTTCCTGCCCACACCACTGGTTTAGCAGGGAGCAGGCACTTAGCAATGCTGTCAGTCAAACCTGTTGCTAACAGTAGCAGAAGCAACCTCGGGGAATGAAGGCGCCTTATTTGTCTGTTATTAATATTCATATCTTGATTTACAGACAAAATAGCAAAATAAAAACACCAGGACAATGTAGAGCAGGTCAATACGAACATTTTAAGACCAAAATGACGAGGCTCACTGCAGCAGTTATAGAGAGAGGGGCGACAATATTTCAGTGTAAAGTGAAGTCGATGGAGCCGGAAATGCGCCCATGATGACTTCCTATTTAGAACGCAGTGGCTAGCAGTGTGAGTTTTCAGCATGATGGAAGCACAGTCCGAATGGCGAAAGAAGCATCCAACATGCTGCAAGTCAAGACTTGGTGTTTTTATAAGGGTCACTACCACAAATGTACATGTGATCACAAACACACTTAAACTGCAGTACAAAGTGAGAGCTTTCCACCAAATGCACTGAAGGGTCACCTCAGGATATCCTAACTAAACAAAGGTAACTAGCCAGATATCAGCCATCAGACTAAGCTAATTGAATCACCTATAGCTATTTATATTTCAGGCATAAGAAGACCAATCAACTCCTCCAGATGCTTGTCTGTCTGCTTGTTTGTTTTGAGAGTCCATTCAGGAGATAACAGAAATTGGTTGTTTTAATAGCTTTGGGGCGGTGATTAGTGATGGTGTTTTGTTTGTGTGTTTTGGTGGGCTGCAGAAGACTCCTGAGGCAGAAGTTACAAAACCCTCTGACCATAGTCCGCCAGGTTACAACACATTCTACAGGGTATTAGCATAGCTGTGGTGTGTGGCCCCTGCTTGTGTGTGCTAATGGCTTTACACTTTATGGCACTAATGGATGCTCTGTTGTTCTGAATGTGAGTGTTGAATTATGAGGCAGTGATTTTGTAAGTGGGAGACAGCTGATTATCTAGTTAAAAGTGCACGCTTATTGTTTACTAAAATGGTATTCTACTTTATGGAACTGAGGAGGTTGTAAAGGTATGAAAATAATTTTGGAAGTAACTGGTAGTTAAGGTAATTCTGTGTCTTTCAGTAGTCTAGAATCATTCTTTCAAAGGTTTTTCAGATCCAGTAGAAAAAAATAATAAAATAATAAAATTCTGAATGATGTCTCAAACAAGAACTTGATTTGGCATTTCTTTTATAAAACTTTTATTTATCTGTTGTACTGACTATGTACCAATCCAGCTTTTTCTGTTCCGATACTGATGTTGATACTTTGGCTTTAAGTATTTGCCAATACCCGATATCAACTGATACCAATGCAGAGACTGAAAATATTATTTATTCCCTTTGAACACAAAATGTGTATGGTAAAAAAAAATCCATGTGTTTTATTAATTGTTATTTATCATTTAGTAACTACAGAACAAATATTCCAAGGTGGTTTGGGCCATTGTTGTCCAGTAAATCATCATAAAAAAAAAAAGAAAAATCTAATAATAGACCAAAATGATATCGACTGAACTGGAACTTGGAACCGATATCCATTTTCAATACCAGTGCCGATATCCGATACAAGTAAAATTTGTATACAAGTCCTATCATTGTGAGATATTCTGGGTCAACATTAGTCAGTAGAAAGTCTTATTACATCACTTTTACAGCCACTACACCCACTGTGTCATCTCTGTGTGACTTGGCCAAGCAAAAAAGTTGACACAAAAGGATGTAAATTGTTGTCACACTGTCAGTGAAAAACTTTGAATTAGCCAAGGCCAACTGACTTTGTGGTTTTAAATTAGTGGAATTAAGCCCGCCACACACTGCAGGATAATTTGCCTGATTTAGGACACGATTTGCTTCTCCTTGACTTCAGGGAGGCCTGACCCGGCTTTGGATCTTTTGTGTGCGATTTTGAATCTGCTACGCTCCTCATGTGCATGGTGTCAGTGCGATTCTGAGCTGCTCTTTCATATCGTAACTACATAACATCAGCAGCTCTGCAGTAACAACCAATAAAACAAAGCACCAGGGGCAGAGGGAATGACGGACATAGAGGCACAAGATACAGAGTCAGGAAATAGCTAAAATAATTAGGAAACTATATTACTCTTGTGAAGTTGTGAAGTTAAACTGCAGCATTCTCATCCATATTATCCATTAGAATTTCTTCTGCAAATCATAACACCCAGTTCACAAAACAGTGCGATGAATCCAGATTGAAGATTGACTCTTTAAAAAGTCAGACAGGAGTATCTGTTCCCTTCTTTACATGTTTTGGTTACTTCCTGTTCCCTCCCTCAGTAATGTCATGTGATGGTGTAGTGACGTGTCTTGTAGGCTGCTTTACTTGGTTTTTCCAGACAGTAGGCTTCCCCTGTTGAGTGTGGCTTCAACCGGGGTTTTTGGCAACAGAGATACTACGTCACGGGATAAGAACATTTCATCTGGTTTTATGGTGATGTGCTTTAGGTCCTCTGCCAGTTGCTTTGAGTTCTTACAGTGCTGATCCCTGAGTCCGAGTAATGGTTTGATTATTTGATTATATATAAGTCATCAAAAGTCCAAAAACGGACACAAACACAGAGATAAACGCAAAAAGGAAGAAAAAGAACACACACAATACCAAAAAAACTGCAATAGTCACACTGCCATACATCAAGGGGAGTCACAGAACACATACAGAGAGCCATGAGGAAACAACATGAATACTCTGGTCAAACCATCCGCAAAGGAGGTCCAAGGAGAGTAATGACGTCCTGGAGAAGACGACAGACAGTAGGAGGCGTAAGCTTCCCCTACTGGAAAACCATGTAAAGTAGCCTACAAGACACATCACTATCACATCAGGAAGTAGCTGAAACTTGTAAAGCAGGTAAACAAATGCTCTTGTCTGACAAAAAGAATCGGTAATTCTAAGTTTAAAATTGAAGACAGAATGAACCTTTAGCAAAGAGACTTCTGTTCATTAAAAGCATTTATCTGAACTATTGCACCACATTTCACAAATAATAACACAGTTTTGACTTGCATCTAAAGTTGAAGTGCAATGCTCTGATCTTTGGAACATTTTGGAGTGTCAAAGCGAGTTGTTAGTTGTTGTAGACAGGAAACAGCTGATGCGAGGTGCGCTCACAACTTTTAACTTGTGGTGCGCAGTCTCTCCGCTGCCATATCCCCCTGCAGTCTTTGCGCTCGAGGGATCATAAGATTGAAAATTACATACGGTTCTCCTCATGTCTGTGGTGTGCGCTTTTTGACGCACATTTAAAAAGACTGAAAAACTGTGTGTGGCGGACTGAAGATGACACAATGTGACAGAATCAAAGATAACCAGACTGATCTCACACATACAAGCATAATCCCTAATGACAGTGAGCCAATCTATGTTTTATAAAGCCCAATATGCAACTGTATAACGACATCAGAAATATACTCTTCTTTGCGGTTAACAATATAGGAATTTCTAAAAGAGTTCCACCTCTTTTTTGAAGGTGTCATTAAGACTAGTGGGGTAATAGATAATTGCGATTATTCAGGTCACAGTATAATCATAGCAAAACAAGTAATTTAAATTCATTATACTCCCAAAAAAGGTAAATTGAAATGTACAGTGCTGTTTTATATGACTATTTAAGTCTCACTAACTTTACTCTATCACTCAAAAAGTTTATTTCATAAAGCTGGTCACATACAAAAGGAATGGTAATGTATTAAGACAATGTGAATGATCAGCAATTTCACGGTTGTTTTGGTCATGCAGTCAATAATTGTGAAAAGTGTTGTCACAATACTAAAACTCGATTTCAATGCTATGGAATCGACCATACTCAATACCAATTCCAATACCACGATGCTAATAAAAACCCTCTTTATTTAGACAACAGAATGTGATTTTCAACATTAAATCGTAGTACTTTCTTTATATTACCCACGCCTTAGTCCTTCAGTTGTCCAGGTAGGTTCCACAGTGGGCAATGGGCATATACTAGTCTATATGGTCTTATGTTTGTTATGATACAGCTTAAGATCATTCTAAAGCTGTTCAGGAAAGGTTCATTTCTGTCCTGTGAATGGGACTTGAATACTTGCTCAAATGAGCATCTAGTTTCGATATTAGTTTAATTATCGATTAGTATCTGATTTCCGGTTCTTTTGACAACCCTAATTGTGAATAATCATTAAATTGTGATGTTTCTTCTCACAATAATTGTAACACAAATAATTGACATCTTAATGCCAAAACATACAACAAGACTTAACATTGCTTTATTACAAAAGAAAAACAAACAAAAACAATAAAAAAATGAAAAGTTAAAGTTAGTGTGTAAATCTCAGCTGTGTGTGCATGTGATGGCTGAATATGACAGCTGTTCTCTAACTGGGACACTCACACGCTGGGCCCGGCACTCCGAGGCATCTGACAAAGTACAATGGGCTCTCTTGTCTGTGAAAGGAGCACTGGTGAGAGGAAAAAAAAAAATCCAAACCAAAAAAAGAAGTTGTGAATAAGCGAGAGGAGAACACAGGAAGAAACATGATAAGCAAGGTAGCGCCGAGAGGAAGCGGAGGAGCAGAGTGTAGCAGCGGCAGCCTGTAAGTTAAAGATAGTATTAAAAGAGAAGGCACAGAACTGACTTAACTTCATGTGGCTATAGTGTCCATGTAATCTTCATCATGCCGGCTCTCGGTATTCCATCTGCTGTCCCCTGATTGGCTGTCAACAAGTCCACAGGAAACAATGCAGGGATAGAAACCAGAAGTATTAAGACAGAGATTGTTAAATTGTTCAGGAAAATCACAGTTGGAAATTTCTTATATAGTTTCATATTCACAATACATTTTTGGCATCAAGACTAGACCAAGCTCAAATCTGGACTAAACCAGGTCTAAAGTTTGAGGCATTTTAAATGTTGAATGTGGAAATGTGGATTGTGATGTTTTGAAATGGGAGAATGCTTGGTTTGATTGTAAATGGATGGATGTTTGGATATATTTTAACATGCCACGGAGGGACTGCAGATGGAAACTCTAAATCTGGTGTAAAGCATTGGATTGGCCAATAATGTAATTAGAAAGCATTCCCAGTTAAACCTGGTTTACCTGGTTCAGTTCTTGTTAGGCCTATCACAATAAAAAAAAATTAGAAGCATGATATATCGCTACACAGAAATATTGAAACTACTTGATGCCACTGACACAGTAATAATAAAGCTAGATACTCCCACTAAACCATTTTTTAAAATGCCATAGAAGTTACTTAACCATCTACAGCTCCAATCTTGCATTATAGTGAAGTAACAAGAATCTCCCCACATGTTCAAAGAAAAATTACACGATAAATATTGAGCCCCAAAATATATTACTCCAGCTATCATTTATTGAACGATAGGTCGATGTAGTAGTTATTGTGACAGGCCTCGTTCTTGTATTTTCCTGGTTTACTGGTATGATATACAGTAGTTCAGTGATAAACTACATAGCAATTTACAGCCCCTTCCCCCACTATTACTGCTGTTTGAGCCCTGTTTTACGAGCTAATCAGTGCTCTGTGGATTTATTTTTCTACAATCAAAACAGGATCTTATTTCTGAAATGTCTTTACTGATTCACATTTACCTTACCCAGATCTCCTGACTTAGAGGGGGGCACGTTGGCTGCAGACCAAGCCTCAGAATAAAAGCTCTGTTAGTACCTTGGCTGACATTGTATTGGACACACACGCACAAACACACACATTCACTTCTGGCAGCTTTTACTACTTCTTGTATATAGCCGGGTCCACTCTTGGCAGGTAAGCTCAAGGACTCTCTGAAAGGCTATTTAATAGACGAGGTAACGTACACACAGCCTGCGCATAACTCTTGTCCAAGTCTGAGATGTTGTTTAGTATGCGGCCCGACTGATGAGCGAAGGGTGAGCTGACCGCTTTAAGTGCTCACTGTTCTAGATGAAGGTTCCAAGGTGGTAGGAGACTACATAGTTATTCATAGAAGCACTATGGATAGCCAAATGCTAAATCAAAAATGTGATAAATGGTCCACTTCAGTTTTGTATAGTTGAGCTGAATGATTTGGGGAAATTATCTTATGGCAATTTTCCAAAATTTTGCAATCGCAACAAGACTTCCCATTTAAATTCAAGATTCTGTTCACAATACGCATTTTGAACTTGTCCAGGGATATTAGCTTTTGAGAGAAGTTACACGTAAACTGCTAAATGAATGCTAAATGAATGCCAATGTTGAGGTCAGGGTGAGCTTTTTTTTTGTTTGTTTTGGAAAAGTCCTCTAGTCACTTTTGATTAGTGTTTCTCAAACTGTGGTATAAGTACAAACTTATTATGGCGGTACCATAGACTGTATAAAGAAGTGGACTAAAGTGAGTGTGACGTCACCCATAGTGTTCGGCTCCAGTCAAATGAAGCTCATCGAGGCTAGAGCAGTTATAGAGGCGAATTTGGAGCCAAGTTCCATATTTGCAATTCTGACTGCGGGTATCATAGCAACCAAAGCCAGCACTTTTTTAAGGTGGTACCTGATTTGAAAAGTTTGATCCTGTGTCCTTACTGTTTATATCCAATTGTCTTGTTCTTAAGACACATTGACACAACAGGACAAAGTATATAATCCATTAGTTACATAGTCTTATCAGGCAGAGTTAAAAACATTGCCATTATCATAGATAAACATTGACAGTTTGTTGATTGTAGTATGTTCACGTTGGACTGACCTGTGCATTACTATAATGTTGACAATTTTGTCCCGTTTTCCTTTTTATCTCAGTCAGAGAAGGGTCAGGGTCATATCCTGTTGTGCCTTAACTCAGCCTCTTCCTGCTCCTCCAAAAAAACACAACTGATGCAACCACCATATCCACAAGCAGCAGGGAATCAGACAACTACTGAACGCAATATATTTGAAATCGTTAGAACTTGCATGCAGATCTTACTATGCATTTTATCTGAGAATACTTTGAACATAACTATGAAAAGAAACTTTAATATTCAGGCAGTCAAGTTTTGTAGAGGTAGCATCAAATGTCAGAAATAACTACAGTTCTTTTTTTCTTAGCTCAAGGATGGAAACCTTTGTTTAGTGACAAAAAGAATTCATTCACATTCATTTTTTTAAATCGCTTTTGTGGCTTTTAGCCACAGCTAATCATCTGTAATGCCAATCATCTGTAATGTTTTGCATATTGATTTAGCAAATGATTGGCCAGATGTTTTCACCACAACCTCTAGTCTATGGCTAAATTAGACATATATAACAACATGCATTTATTTTATTTAAAGCCACAGTAGGTAAAAAAATAAATACATTTTAAAAAAAAGACTAAAATAAAAAATATATTTTGCTTGTGTTTAAGATTACAACAAAGAAAAACAGGCATCCTTACTCTGAGTGGGCTTGCATCTCCACAAACTTTCCTGCTTGTTTCTATGGAAATGTTGTTCCTTTGGCTATAATTGTCCACTTTATGGCCTGGGAAGAGTTTAAAGAAATAAATAAGCTTTTTCAAAATTAGAAAACACTTCAGTAACTTATTGTGGAACTTTTTTGTAATTGTGTCTGGCTGAAAGGAACTCAAAAGCAGTTTGTTTTCATGGTCTCTTAGGGAGTGGTTAAGCAAATAAAGCTTTTTATCAAGTTGAGTTTCTATTGTAGAAGATGGGCGTGAGCTATTGGACTGAGCACACATAGATGAACACAGGCTTGGACAGGCACACAGAGAGCCAGTAGTGATGGCATATCCCATATCTCAGACAACCTCAGAGGAAAGTGCACGGTGCTCAAGGAGTACTGGGTATTGGATTTCTACATAACAGGTGGGATAGACTCTGCGTCATCTGTGATTGGGTCAAGTTGCACATTTTCACCCGCAAGTCTGTCAGTAGGTCTCAGGCCTCACTGAATGCAATGACCTAACACATGCTATAATTTGACTACCCCAAATGTTCTCATGCAATTTTTGTAATAACCATGTCTGTTAAGGCAGCCCACATGTATAAAATGGTGTGATATAACATCGCAAAACATCTAATTGCATTTTTTGCGACAAGAATTGTGATTTATGTTTAAATATGAGGATTCTGTTTAAAGTTTACATTTTATGTCCAGAAGAATTGACAAAAAGATTGAAATATGAACTAATACAAGAATCACATTTCAGAACATGTTTGTGCAGATCTAAACTCCAGGGTTAGCAGTTTTTATGCAGAATAAGATGTTATTCTGCATAATGTTTGTAGAGGAAATTATGCTACTTAAAAAAGTGCAGCCACTGAGATCTGTTAATTGTGTTCATTCAAATTGCAATTTCAATTTGAATGCAATCATTCTTGCAGCCCTGTCATACGGTATAACATTTTGCTAATACATTTCACACTATGGTTGATTTTTTGTTTTTTGCAGTCTGCAGTGTTTAATTTTTTTATCTGATTGTCCACAGGCATGGCTGAGGATGTACGGTTACCTGCCCCAGGCCAGCAGGCAGATGTCCACCATGCGGTCAGCTCAAATCCTCTCCAGTGCTGTCAGTGACATGCAGAGATTCTATGGCCTGGAGGTGACTGGCCAAATGGATGCCCAAACAATAGAGTAAGCAACTACATAATAGGATTTGTGCATTACCAATTTGGTTCAAATGGTTCATTAGACATTATGTAGTCTATATGTAAAGGTTTTCAGACTATGTTGAAGCCAATCTCATGTATGTATTAAAGTTTATGAATGATCCCATTGGACAGTGTATCTTGTAAACATGAAAAACACAGGTGAGGGGGGAGGAGGGGCAGGGTCTGAAGGTATGAGTAGTGCGTGATGTCACTAACTACTTGAAATTGTAGTGGCAACTGGAGGCAGCACACACAGAATTTTTGACCAGTAAGCTGCAAATTTACCTAGTATGCACTAAAAAGGACTATAATGAGGAGGATAATGCTAGTAAAACACCATGTACACAGTACACAGTGAAAAAAGTGGATTTAGTGTTTAATTCCACTTTTACGTTAGCATTTTTTTTTTACAAAACTACATGAGATACATGTTAAATCATAGCTCAACGTTTATTGCAGTAAATGGATTCCTTTTTTTATATCTAAAAGCAAAATCCAGCATCCAAGTGTCACTGCTCTTGGTGAGGCTGTCTGTTTTTCTTGTCAGATTATTAAATTACATCTTGAGCATAGCAACCAAAAAACATACTATCTCTTGGGTAATTTATTCCTTACCACGCTCTTTGCTTCCTGTTTTTGACTTTTCTAATTCCTTTAGGGCAATGAGAAGACCTCGATGCGGTGTGCCTGACAAATTTGGAGGCCAGATAAAAACCAATGTGCGGAGGAAACGCTATGCCCTCACTGGACATAAATGGAACAAAAATCACCTCACATACAGGTAGATTTCAAAATAACGTTGCCTACTGGAAGGCTGGAAGGAATTCAAATTGGTCATATAAATCTTCACTGTATTTTTTGTTACCCTAGCATCCAGAACTACACTCCGAAAATTGGGGAATACAACTCATTTGAGGCCATCCGGCGAGCTTTTAAGGTCTGGGAGAAGGTCACGCCGCTAACCTTTGACGAAATCCCCTACCAGGAGATCAAATATGGCCGTCGCAAGGAGCCTGACATCATGATCTTCTTTGCTTCGGGTTTCCACGGTGACAGCTCTCCTTTTGATGGAGAGGGAGGCTTCCTGGCACATGCTTATTTCCCTGGTCCTGGAATGGGGGGAGACACTCACTTTGATTCAGACGAACCCTGGACAATAGGAAATCAAAATTTACAAGGTGAGTGCGGGATTGTATAATGGGAGGCATTTATAGTGCTGCTGCTATGTGACTTTTGACTGACACAACTTTAGGAATAACATAATGTCTGTCAGTTTCCATAAGGAGGTTGTTATTTTTCTGACAAGCATTGCAATTGCGATTTGATTTGCAATTTATGTGTTGTTAATAGTTTCTGTTCAAGCTCACATTTTAAACACGTCCAGATAATTGACAAAAATATTGAAATATGAACTGACAAACTATTACAAGAATGACATTTCAGAACACGTTTTATGCAAAATAAGTCAGCATAAGTCAGAATATTTTGTTGTTTTTGGAGGTGGTTCTTTAAAAATTTCAGCCTTTGCGATTTGCTAATTGCCCTTTAAACTGTGATTCAGATTCGATTCATCTTGCAGCCCATAGTTATATATTGCAGCCTATAGACATCTCAACTCCCTTTGAGTTCCTTGCACCGAAATGCAGCTGTTTGTCACATTTGTAATATTTGTCACAAATTTTGGTCTGGATTATTTCTATGGAAACCTCAAATCATACCAAAAACCCATGATTATTATTACTGCTCTAAATGGTTAGACAACAATGTTTGAGTGGGTAATATCGAAAAATAGCAATGTCTTATTTCCGAGTTATCAGATGTTTTTTGCAACCAGAAGTGTGCTACAATATGCCTCGAAGTGCATCGAGTGAAGTATCAGATACATGTTGACTGCAAAATAGCACAGTAATATCAATTTGTAACTGTCTGAAATGTGACATTGCAGTCTTCTCATTATTATATTATATTTATGTATTCATTTTGGATATCTTGAGATGCATCATCTCTGACCATTTAGTTTTTTATTATCTTGTTGACACATGTCCTCTATTTGGAGTCAAAAAGACACATTGAACACTGTAGAATGCAGACTCATCTGTACTCTACATCTCATTTGTAAAAATAAGAGCATTATGTTTAAGTGGCCTGCAGTGGAGTCTTGGTTTGCACCGAGTAACCCTGCTGACCAGAGGGGATTTTTACAACAATGCTCCTTCCTGCTCTGTAATCTGCATAGATGGAGCGGCCCTCAGACAGCTGTGTTGTGTGTGTGTTCAGCCCAGTGGAGGATGTGTTGCAGGACACTTCACAGGGACAGTGGAATGCCCTGTAAGTGGGACTGTGTTCCACTCCACCGCTCCTGGAGACTGGGCCTTTTGTTGCCTGACAGCATTTGATCTGCCCAGAGGCAAAGTGCAACCAAATTACTATCTCCGAAGTGTACCCAAACATGCCCAGTCAGTGTAACAGTCTGAAAAAAGCTCTCTACACTAAATGTCTAGAGTTCTACTACAGCTTTGTACATTTTTGTGCAGTTGTCTTTGAAGATTTTTGTTCAATTATTTATTTTTAAGTTAAGCGGTAACTCTTTATAATAAGTACACCTTAATTTGCCTTGAAGCCCCTGCACCCGATTTTTTCCCATGTATTCGAGCGAAAGATGTCTGCACCTAATTACAAAGTGTTTTATTTTATGCGTAAAGTAACTGAGGAATAATTATAGTTTGAACCAATGCAAACCATTTAAAATGAGCTAGTTCTATTTTTTTCATTTTAAAACTGTAAAAATCATGTACAGTGCCTTTAATAAAGCATGAACAAAGACGTTATTCATAATAAACAATACATTTATTATTCAGGCTTAATTAGTACATTAATAATACATTAATACATTTCAAGGACATACAAAACTTGGCGCCACAAACACACTTTAATAATCTGGTGATAATCACACCTGCTCCTGTTTTTAATATTTAAAATGGACCTATGTAGTTATTTGCTTTGTTTTTGTTTTTATTGTTCTGTATTTTAACGGGGTGCTCATGAAAAGAGAGTCTGCTCCTCTCATTGGACTCTCCCCGTATAAATACAGATAAATAAATAAAAAATCAATAAAAAAAAAAAATCAATAAAATGAATACCGTGATTGGACAAGTACTAATTCAAGTTTAGTAACTACTTTAATTAAGTAGTTACAAAGCCTTAACTATTTATTTATTTTGAATTAAGCATTTGTTCATGCTTTATTAATGTAAGGCAGATATTACAAAGTGTTACCAGTTAAACTAAGCAATTGCAATGTCAGAAAGGAAAAAAAAGAGTTGTGAAAACACTGCCTGATCTCACTGTCATGTGTTAGAGAAGTAATAATTGCTTGAAAACCTTGTGATACAAAGTGTGATTAATCTGCAGCTCTGACCAAAACATCCTCCCAAGGCTTCCAGTAACAGGTACTTTTTCTTATACACTATTGAAAGAAGCTGTTGGACACGGTTAAAAAGAGCTGTAAACAAAAACATTACAGAAGTTTGCTGGCAGTGCGGTTTACTTTGTGTCCTTTTTGTCGAGCTGAATGGTTGTCACGGCGACTTCACAGAGACCTCTTTATTTGTCAGCACTATCTCGCTCCCCTTGACTTCACCCTCTCAAGTGTTTCTTGCAACTTAACATAGCATGAGGGCATTCATGTGACTCAAATGAAAAATGGGAGGGAGAGGAACTGTGCTGCTGTCTGTTTGTGTGTGTGATGCTTATTCACTGCAAGGACATTCCCAAATACCAAACCCACAGTGAAATGATGATGTCACTGCCAAAACATTGACCAATCAGCACAGGGCATCGCAGAGTTCAGAGATTAACCAGCGCATGGGTCAGGCTACAAAGGAGTCTTGACTAAGGGGAAGTCACCAACTGTGAGCGGGGTTGACCTGACTGATAAGAGCCATAGAAGTGAGCTACGTGTGATAAAACTAAAGTAAGTGGTGGACAGAGGCTGAAGTAGTGGTCAGTGTGCCATATGTGTTGGGCTGCTGTAGAGACAGGACAACCACGTTCTTTCTGGTTCGTGTGCTGATTCATATCTTGAGTTGATTAAAATGATCTTCTGATGTTATGTGTAGGGCTGTAGTTGACTAAAGAAATTCTTAGTCGACTAAAGACATATCAATTAGTTGACCAAAAAGGGGGTGTGGCAAAAGCTGTCAACTATTATGTATCTGACCCCAGCACTCACAAGACTACAACTGTAACATGCAGTTCATGCAAAAACAAGTATTTATGCAGAAGAAAGTATCAGGAAACAATGTATTTATATAAAGACTAAAGATTAAGCTTGTGACTCATGAGTTTAATTTGCCCTTATATAGATAAATACCAAGAAATACCAAATAAGTCACTCATTCACTAACTTCTCTTTTCTGCTGTTGTACCATATAAATCCTTATAATCTACATAAAATACAAATTTTGGTCAGCTACTAAGACACCATCGACCAATTAATTGACTAAATTACTACAGGCCTACTGCCCTAGTTATGTGACAATTCCATTTACTTGTGGCTATGTAGGGTCTTTTTGGTTCTAATGAGAACTATGAATGGCATGTATTAATACCAGTGTGTCATCTTTTCAATGTAGCAAGTATTATATCTGGGTTTTCCATGTGCTTTTATAATTCCACCCAGGTTTTAATCCCATACAAATGTTGTAAAATATTAGTGCTCTGTGCTTTTAATGTATTTTAATAGTTTGACTGGATTTTTCATCAAAATAATCACTACTATTATAGTGCAGGCTGAGACATTTAGCAGCACAGTGAATTTACAAAGAAATTAGTAAATCAGCTGGGGGACCTTTCCCACAAGTCGAACCAAAGTAAATTTGAATAGTTGTTTTTGCATTGACCTTATACAAAATAGACAGATAAACATTAAAAGGATTTATTGTGGTTTTTGCTTGTTTTCTGTCTTATTTTGCAATAAAACAATATTGTGCCTCTTCAATTAATATAATCATTTTTTGATTATAGGTAATGACCTCTTCCTCGTAGCAGTCCATGAGTTGGGTCATGCTTTGGGTTTGGAGCACTCCAACAACCCCCTGGCCATCATGGCTCCTTTCTACCAGTGGATGGAGACTGAAAACTTCCAGCTCCCTGAAGACGACCGACGGGGCATCCAACAAATATATGGTACATTTACTCTTTTCCTGCATATAGAATATAAGAACACATATAATTATTTTTTTCCCTAGTATTGGTACATTTTACATTCTGTTCATTGTAAACCACAATATTGATCTAAAACAGCGAAATAATAGAAACACGTCTATAGACTTTAAAAACTTGAAGAGGGGGTATTATGACTTTTTTTTTTTAGCTTTCTACCATGTTATAATAATGTTCCTTCATAAAAAAAAACCTGCCTGAAGAGGTTCTAGATATAATCCATGCATCTTTCAGTAATCAAACCCTCCTTATGGTTAGTTGTAAGATTCTGGCCAATGCTCAGCCCACAGATATATAAATATACAAAAGCGTGATACAAAACTGTAAACAACAACTTGACAAACCTGCCGTGACGTGCAGAAGTTTCATTCATTGATTGTGTTGTGATAGTACTCTGAAGGGGGAGTGGAGAGCAAAGGGAGGGGAGACTCAGAACTTCAAGTGAAACTAACATGTTAATACGTTGTTTTCGGCGAATATTGCATTTTCAAAACAAAAGGTAACTTGGCGATTTATGTGTTATGTGTTAGCAATTAATACTACATAGAAGTAAAATGCCCCCTCTTTAAAAACTTCAGAACTAACATGCCCTGCCTCTTCACTGTGGCATTTCACAGTAGCAAGCGACAGATTTTTATTTCCCTATTTTTATTGTTGAAAAATGCCGGATTACTAAAACACGCATGATTCACTCTAAATATAACTTTGAGTATTACTAATGATGAGGAAACATTGGTAGAACATGATTCAAACCTAACATTTGGTATAATATATCCCCTGTAATGAAAATATACATTGAACATAATCTTCTCCTGTATAGGTCAACCTGACAGCAGCCCCACACAAGCACTGCCCACTGTCACGCCTCGCCGTCCGGACCCCAGACCCCCCCAGAACCCCCCACAGAACCCTCCTCGCAACCCAGAGCGGCCCAGGACCACAGAGCGACCGGACCACTATGGACCAAACATCTGCGAAGGCAACTTTGATACTGTCGCTATGCTCCGAGGAGAAATGTTTGTTTTCAAGGTAAATACTTTTCATGACTCAGCATTTTTTACTCCGCATGGCCTTGTTTGGACTTTGACTGGCTGTTAGCTGGAGGGCTGCATCCTGACAAGTTAATTGTGTAGATAAATTGGTTATCCTTTTATGGATGTACAAGATTAATGCCACGTGCTTGGTCTGTTTTCAATCAGGTCTTGCGGATTGTAAACCAATACAGCCTGCGTTTTATGAGGCAGAACACTGGTAAAAGGGTGTGGTGTGATCAGGTGCTGGCCTTAAACAGCCTCTAGTCCAACAAAACATTAACAAGGCCTGACTCAGTAGGTTGCTTCCAATGGTTTCCTGGTTAGTATATTGCAATGAAAGGAGCCAAATTAGTAAACAGTTAGGCAGCAGCCCGCGCTTTTGTATGTGGAAGTTTGATGCAAATATAACTGGGTGGGTATTAAACTGGAAACTACGTGGTAAGGCTGCAAGATTAATCGAATCGAAATTGCAATTTGAATGGAGATAATTAGCAAAGCAGTTTTTGAAGTACCATAATTTCCTCCACAAACACCAAATCCAAAACCATATCCTGTCTTATTCTGCATAAAAACAGCTAACCCTGTTATTTAGACTTGTACAAACATGTTCTGAAATGTGATTCTATTAGTTTGTCAGATCATTTTTCAGTATTTTTGTACTTCTACTGATGCAATGCACTTAAAATGTGATCTTTGAACAGCATCCTACCATCAAAACATAAATCGCAAATTTAATTGCAAATTGCAATGCTTGTCAAAAAAAGCTCTACTCCAATACATGGACTTTATTAATTAAATGTGAAAATCGATAATCAAATTAAAGAATCCATAAAACCACTCTTACTTAGATCTATAAGTTCCTAGCTGTCGCAAACCTTTTGGCACATATTTAATATTCACATGCAGTCAATATGCTTACAGCTCTTACTTCTGGGCTTGAAGTCGATAGATACTGGGGAAGGCTCCAGACATGCACAACCCTAAAATCATTAGTATTTTAACATGAGTATTTTATATTCTACTTTCTGTGATGCACCGTTTTTGCTAAAAAAGAGGACAGGGTCAATAAAATGAAACCACATCATGTTCCTCAGACTGGCCTTGGAAAAACTTTCTGTCCTTTTCTATATCCACACAGCACTGCATCGCTAAAATAATGTGCGGATTGTGGTTTAAAACAACTTAAGCTGTTTAATTAATCAAGTTTGGGATAAAATATGCTACAGAATTCTGTAAAAAGTAACTTAGAGTAGTATTTTTCATGCATACTTACTTACTTGGCATTCAAATTCACAAAACACTATACTTCGTACTAAAATGACTCACTACAGAAACTCGCTTTGATGAGGGTGATGGATACAACTTATTCAAGCATAGAACTGCGGAATTTCAAACACTGCTGTATCCAAAGCTTGAGATGAACACACCCACTTGGTCTGTAAATAGTGACTGCAATAAGTGTGCCTGCCTGTGATCAGTAGCAGAGATGTCCAGCTGTCCGGACGTGCACATGGCCAGAGAATTATATTTGCGCTCTTAGATTTCACGTCCGCCTGTAACATCTCTATTCTGGGGTTTTTCCCTTCAGGCCTGAACAAGGTCTGGAAAGCATTTATCATATCACTAAAATTACATTACGGCCTTCATGCACAAGTTCTTTCAAATGTCATTAACTGGCTTTAGAAATCAAATGAAGCCCCGGCATGTGCAATAGTCTGTTTAATGCGAAGTTGTCAGCAGCGAAGAAAGACTTTGAATAGGTTGGTAGTTATTGGAATCTTGGCAGACTTCTTTATACGTGTGTGGATAAATCACTCGTTAATTTGGAAGTAAAACCCCACCCTCCGCTTTATATGCTGCGTTCTGGCCGGGATTTGAAGTGCCAACAACACCACTTCATAGAAAGGGTTAGGAGAAGAAAATTACTTGAAATATGTCTTCGGATTTCGCACAAGAACGCATGCAGAGCTATCTTCAATCTCCCACTGTGAGATGAGTTCTCCAGACAACTAATACGGCCAATTCATCCTCAATCTGCTCACTGTAAGAAGGGGGCTGTCAGACCACACAAATCGGGGTGCTTGTGTAGAGCTATTCCCATAGCCGGATGAGTTCTGTTCCATTCTGTGCTGTGCTGACAGACTGCCAGTTTGTCCGGAGTGAAGGACGAAACTCCCCAAGCGTGCCAGAAAAGAAGCAGCGTTTTACCGTTACATTATCCAGGACAAGACGGGCCACTGACTCACCGCTTCTGAATGAGCACGGTGTAAATCTGTCCACTGGCTCAAATGCAAGAACAACCACTGAGCTTTGCTGATGTGCCTCTCGTTGCCCTTGTGGTAATATGAGTTTTAGGGTTTTTGAGAGATTTAGGGATTATTATAGTCATACTGGGATAAATAGCTAGCAAGTTCATAGTTGTGATAAAATGGAAGCCTTTTATATTTTTTTGATTCTTTTACTTCTGGTCTTTGTGTAATTTTAATTTACTGTATTCACATATTTTTATGTGTACCTTGAATGACAATAAAGTACCTATCATCTATCTAAGAAGAGCTTAATAAATAGTAACTTTAAGGTGCACTATGTAACTTTCCTGGTGGGGCATCTGCTGCATGCTCGTCTCCATAGAGATGTTCCACGGTTTGCATGTAATGTACCACAGTATGTGATTTCACGTATCTGTGTTGCAAATACAGGTGTTTGTCTTGCTCAAAATACTTGCTCAAAAAACATGCATATGTTACATAGATGACTTTTAGTGTTACTGTGATGTATTTACGTAGATTTGTGCAATATGGATACTGCTTTTGTTGATATCGCATTAAAGACAAATAGTGTTTTCAATTGCTTCTGCATTAGGGATGCACTAAGCCTCAGCAGTGCTTGGGAATGTATGTTAGAAATATTTAATAATCTTACAGAATATAACTTACAGGGAAATACTTAACTTACTTGGTTCTCCATTGTCTTCTCAGGGCCGGTGGTTCTGGCGGGTCCGCAGAAACAGGGTCCTGGATAACTACCCCATGCCCATCGGTCACTTCTGGAGGGGTCTGCCTGGAGATATAGACGCTGCTTATGAGAGACACGACGGAAAGTTTGTCTTCTTCAAAGGTAAACAAACATTATTGCTATTCATTCAGTGTATTATTTGTTGTTAACTATCTTATGCAGTGGGTCTATGAGACACAGTTTAGAGAGCACAAAAGCTTTACGTTGCATATTGTCGCTAATGGGGGCGTTCAGATTTGCCAACAAAGCTTATTCCAGGGTAAAAGGTAATATCTGGACTACAAGTTGCAAATTAAGCTGCTCTCACTGTTTGTTTGCGGTTTTCTTGAATTTAAAAATCTTTTAATGTGCATCCTCTATCTTCTGCATACCAGACAACATAAAAATTCTTTGCTCCTTGCTGACACACCACATTTGACAAAGAAGGCTAGTGTTTAGAGTTTCCTTCCAGGGAATCCTCACTATTTACTCTGCTCTGCCAGTACATAGCCGTAGTTGGATTTGGAGCCCTGGATGATAGGACATGTATAGAAAGCCAGCGTCCACATGCGAACACTGTTTAAGGTAAAATATGCTCTCCCCTTCATCTTTATAGCCAGATAGTTTGATAGAGCAGTTTAGGCTTTAGTGACCTTTGCAAACCATCCACCATCTGGGATTTTCCTTGAAGTTATATTGTTCTATTTCTAACGTAAGAGCTTTTTCATATCTCCCAGATAATTTCAGATATCCATACACCCCCACCTCTTAAAGAAAATAGGGCCACATAATGTATTCTACACGCCAAATGTAAATCTATTTTAGTGCGACTCATTATTTATACTCTGTCAGTGAGAGCAGCTTGTCTTTTACAGTGCTGGATGAAGTTGTTGCTGTTGAATGAAAAAGAACGCACTCAGCCTTTGATGCAGTCCGGGCCCGGGCTCCAAGCTTCGGGCAGCTGGAGATGATGGGTGGGATGATGTCATCTCTAAGCCTCTCAGTGCGACACTTGGCCGAATGCCATTAGGGAAGGAAGAGAGGAAGAAGTGAGAGAGGGAAACTAGTGCCACAGTTAGGAGCGCACAAGAAGCAGAGCGCTACGTGTTTAGCCTCACGATTGCTGACATTTTATAATTCATTTTAGTCATATTGGCTTTAGTAAATGACAGGATAGATAGCACCAGCGACCAGTATTGACGTAGGCTTCATAACATAATAGTGATTAAAGTTGCAGTATGTAACATTTCTGGTGAGGGTCGGCCACCTGCTTGCCTCCATGTACATGTTATTACTTTGTCTGGGATGTCCCACAATATGCCTTCTATTTATTAAAGTACAGATCTTTTTTATTGCTCAAGATACCTTGAAAGACTTGCATCCTTACTGTGAGCAGGGTCGCCTCTCCACAGATCTGACCTGTAACTTAACCTGACGGTGTCACCCGCTGGTGTATGTCTATAATGAAATAACATCTTCATAAAGATAAGCAGATGGCGTACCCCCCACCAGAAAAGTTACATAGTGTTCCTTTAAATCTAAACTTCCGACTGTGAGCTCAACTGCTGATATACTGCACTATGGGCCAATAGAAGCTAGTAGAGATGGGTCATATTTTGTGAATCACTTCAGAATTGTTGTTTTGAAGGAAGGCAAAATTAAATGTTTAATCCTATTTATCCTCCAAACTTCTTGTATTATTAAAAGAACAGTCTAATCTTCCAAACAAGGGTATATAATGTAATATACTTCTGCATCTTTGTGCTTAGATCACTTTTTATGAAATACTTGAAACTTAATCAAGTCATTACTGAGATTAGTTATGATATGATCCAGTGATTGTCATCGGAAGAATCACCCACTCCTTTAGCTATCTTAGTTTCCAGTCACCCATGAAATGCCAATACATTTTTATACAATGTAATTAGGCAAGTGTGTACTGCATTCAAATGAACTTTTAATCCCGTGCTGATCTTGTAAAGCCACCCAGCAAAGGCCTAGTAGTGTATTTCTAGTCCATTCTCTATCGGTCTATTCTTAGGGAGGCATACAATACCTGACATTCCTCACATCACATTTGTCATCGAACAACAAGTCATTACATTGTTGCTTATTTGTAAAATAAAACATCTAAAATCCATTATAATGCTTTTAAATTGGAAAACAAAAACAGAAAATAGGATGGAGTAGTGTCTCTAAATGTGCTATACTTTGCTTCTGCTAATCTTCAAGTCCAGAAATCCATAGGCTAGATCATGTATTTGTAATAATGTCATACAGATAACAAAGCGGGAATTCATTTTCTATCGAACTTGCACAGCTGCTTGCGTTTATGTTTACATCATTCCTAACATTAACAATAACAAAAACCATACATTTTCCCAGCAGGAAAGAATCAAACTTTGAGGTCACAGAAACATCAAGTTGGAAAGTCATGGAAGTAGTCACGGGGATTTTTAACATGGGGAGCGCGGCACAGCGGGATCCCTGGGAAGCTTAGCGTCAAGACCCCTGCCCTTTCCAGATGCCGAGTGCGGGGCTTTCATTTTAAACTTGGAGCTCAGGCCTAGAGGAGGTGGGCGGACAGATAAATGGGTGGGATAGGTGGATCTACGCCAAGAACCAAGATGTAATTGTACCAGAAAAAGCGTATTTGCAAAACAATAAAACCTTTTAGGAATTTTGCTCGCGTCTGACATAACACAAGCTGCTGCTAATAGCTCATTACCAGACCGCCAAGTCCACAAGCAATGAAGCTGTGCACATTTCTACAGGCTTTCTTTATTGCTAGCCAACAAATCATTATTACATTGGTGTAATTTACAAGTGTGTGTAAACGCTGGTCAGGTTTTCTCTGATTGTTCTGATTATTGTTCATTCCCCCTGTTATAATTTGTTTTATTTCATGCCAGCAAAAATATAAGTGTCTGTTACTGTTTATAGCCCCATTTTCTAGTCCATAAAGGATACTATATGGATTTGGGTGTGGAGGGTCATGTTGCTAGCACTCACCACAGTCCTAAGGGAGAATGAACTACAGTAGAAGGGGATGTCCAAGGAGCTTAAACAATTTTGTGATGTCTTTTTTGCAGGGAATAGATACTGGGTTTTCAGAGAGGCCAATCTAGAGCCGGGCTATCCACAAGAACTGGTCCACTATGGATCTGACATTCCATACGACAGAATAGATGCAGCTATCTGGTGGGAGCCATCGGGCTACACCTACTTCTTCCAAGGGGACAGGTAAGAATAATACAACCATATTTTTAGCTAAAGGTAAAATATTAGATAAAGTTTAGGCTTTTTAAACTACCTTTGAACATGTTAGCATTAGCATTGGTATTGTATTTTGTATAAAAAAAATAAATAAATAAAATTCAGCTATTCATTCCTGATTTGTGACTAAATAACGCATCACTGTATGTCATGTTTTTGAATAAGCAACATTATAACAATTGACCCCTCTTTCTAATATATTCTTTTAAAGGGCGACCATTTGAGCCTTCTTACCCCAGGCCTCAACAAAATCTGTCTACTGCCCTGATAAGCGACATTTTATTGTCAGGAATTTTAATATTATTTATGGGATTAAGAATGTTGTGGCTTACCAAAAGCTTTACCCATAGGAAGTCTCGTGAGCAGCATTCCTTTTTGTTGGCTAATTAACAATACAATCTTACAGGCATGGTTATATCCGCTTACACGGTGCTGTTGTGAAAAGGTGAAAATAAATAGTGAACCGAAGATATTTAGCACTATATTTGTGGTCTTAAAGAGGGGATATTATGTAAAATAGATTTTTTTTGCTGTCTACCATGTTATAACATTGTTCCCTCATCACAAACTTGCCTGAAGAGGTTTTTAGATCATTTTAGTCATCCATTTCAGTAATTTTGCAATCTCTCCCGGGCCCTATCCGAGCGCTCCTTGCGGATAGTTGTAAGATTCTGTCCAATGCTCAGCCCACAAGCCTACGTCATCCATGCTCCCATGCGACAATTCTTTATAAATATACAAAAGCATGATACAGAACTGTACACAGCAACTTGACAATCTTGATGATGCGATGTGCAGTAGTTTCATTAGCAGGATGCACACTTTAATAGCGCTCTGTTTTTGACACTCTGAGTCCCTTTCAAAGTTTAGAAAACACGTTAATACATTGTTTTTGGTGGATATAACATTTTCAAAATAATAAAAGGTAACGTGATGATCTAAATATGTTATGTGTTAGGAGTTAATGCTTCATAGAAGTAAAATACCTCCTCTTATGTATTTTGCTATGTTTGCACAAAATGTTAAATAGTCTGACAAAGTTATTTTCAGATAAAATGAAAGCAGAAAAGGTCACTCACTTAGTTATTTATGGTTGGAGTGGGACTACATGAGCCAATTGCCGGAACATTATAGACTTGAACAACAGGCAGTGTAAGTTTTGAGTAATTCATAAGCCAATTTATATTAGACTATAAAAATATATCTCGAGAACGCAATACGCACTGTGCTATGCTTTGAACAAATCTCATTAAACAATATTTACACTTCTCCGAATCTGAGCTGACATAAATATACGAATAAACAGACAGAAAGGAAAGAGTAAGCAAGCTCCAATTCAAAATCATCCTTTTTATAGTATTTTCGTAGACTGCATGAGACATGATTTTGCGAGTTTCAGACAGCTAATAAACCGTAACAACCATCTCCTCCACTTCTGTCCACAGGTACTGGCGTTTCAACGAGCAGAGCCGATCAGCTGACAGCGGCTACCCGAAACCCATCAGCGTGTGGGGCTCATCGGTGCCCCAGTCTCCCAAGGGTGCCTTCCTCAGCGATGATGGAGGTGAGCCACAACGTGCAGCGGAGTTTCACTTTTATGGATAGGGAGTTATCAAGCGAAAAGGAGGAGGCCGGGGCTGGGGCAGGCAGATAGGGCTGTAAAACAAAGGATGCGGGTGTGGCTGTTCACTCATCAGGGGAATGGGGATGGATATGAGCTTGTGGAGGGATGTTAAACAGAGGAGCAGTTTTGTTTTGATTTCCAGTCAGAGAGTTTTTGTTAGATATCTGGCTTTCTTATACTGTAGCCGTGGGAGTCTAAACAGGTTTGAAATTATATTGAGGCTTGTCATAATAATGAGGGAAATGTGAGCTGATGAGACAAAACAGAACGCACAGAGCTATCTTGTCAGCTGTTTGTGCAGCTGAAATAGTGATTACGAGAGCCAAATTGCATTGTGCGTCTTGAATGACTTAATAAAGTTTTGAGGTAGACAGGTTACGTTTTTTTTGTTTATGGGTTGTGTATTTAACCCCTTGAATACTGCTTTGTTTCTCTTCTCTTTTGCTCTATTGTGTCCAAATTATACTTTTATTGTAGTATTCAGACCCCGCCCCTCCTTTTCACTCACTCTGGTCTTGAGTCCTCCAGGTACTGCCCAATTTAGCAGCCCTGTTTGAAATGTGGTTCTGGGTGGAGTTTAGGTGTTCCCAAACACATTTTTCCACAAATTAAAATGCTAATGTGGGCTCAAATTGTGTTGCAGTAAGGAATTTAATAGGGATGCACCGATCCAACTTTTTCTGTTCGGTTACCATTATCGATACTTTGACTTTAAGTATCTGATATTAACTGATACCAGTGTAGGGACTAAAAATGGCACTTATTTCCTTAAAACACAGTTGACTCACTACGCAAGAGATCTAATTGTGTTATGTAACTGTTATATATATATATATATCCTTCAAAGAACTACTGAACAGCTTCTTATGAATAAAAGTTCAAACATTAGGAGACATTCTAGGCCAAAATCAGACTGTAAATAGTCTTATTACATTCATTTAAAAGGCCCTACCACGATATCATGGAACCGATCCAGCTAATTTTTCAGTACTGGCACTGAAATTTGACACCAGTACCGTTGCATCCCTACAATTTAACATAAAATACACGTTCTTACTATCTCCTTATTTTTTCCTTCTTCCTTTTGCAGCCTACACCTACTTTTACAAAGGCTCAAAGTACTGGAAGTTCGACAACCACCGGATGAAGAGCGAACCCGGCTTCCCCAAGTCCATCCTGCGGGACTTCATGGGCTGCAGCGTGGATCTGGATCCAGACAGAACTACCGACACCGACACGGAGCGCAAATACCCCGATGTGAACAGGCCACCCTTTAACCCGGACGCGGGACGAGACGGAGACAAGGGCAAGGACCGTGACCGAACAGACAAAGAGAAGGATACAGGGAGAGGGAAGGATAAGGACAGAGAGGAGGAGGAGAGGGAGGGAAGAGAAGAGGAGACCAACGAAGTCGACGTGGTTTTGAAGGTGGACGACAGTGAACAGCGGACCATGAATATCCTAATGGTGACTATACCCCTGGTGCTGGTGTTGTGTATCCTAGGACTCATCTATGCCATCATCAACACGCTACAGAGCAAAGGAGCGCCCCGCCTGCTGGTTCACTGCAAGCGCTCGCTACAGGATTGGGTCTGACCTCTGGACCCCGTGGGCGGTGGACTAAGAAATGGTGAAGTTTTTTGTATATGTGGTTTTATGAGCTACGTTAAGTTAGCATTAGTATCTTGATACATAAATCGCCAGACCATACAACGTAACCAATAGGAAGACCGATTCATTTTTTTTCAAAGCCCCAAAATTGCCAAATATTTTACCAACACCCATTCAATTTTATGATGATAATTAATCATGTTTTTGCTGACTCAAATATTACAAAAAAAAAAAAAACTAACTATATGCTTTTCAACGAGCTGTAACGGTGAGACTTTAGACTTCATCTGAAATTAAAAGAAACATTTTTGAAAAGAAAATGTGAATATATATTTCTCCCAGAAATATCTTATCATTTTTTTTCCAAGCAGGTTACATTAATGATTCTCTAAAAGTAGCTGAAATACAACCACATATCCAAAGCTTTTCCTTCAAATGAATACAGATGCCCACCCCGTACGCTTGTCTAATCAAACTTCCTCCCAGTGGTCCACACCAATTTCTGTTCAGTGGCTCAACATTTCATAAACGTGGTAGCTGATCCATGCAAATACCATTTTCAAAAACACACACCCTCTCGTTTTTCATGGTGCTACAACACGGACACTGTAGTATATTTATATGAGAGAAGTTTGCACATGTTTTTTTTATTCTTTTGTTTTGTGTGATCTTTGTTATTTTATTTGATTTGATTTTTTTTTAAATCATTTTCTCACAAAGAGAAAGACTGTAACTCGTCCTCCATCTCTGCACCACATGCGTACTCCATTCTCAACAGAGGCTTATAATATTACCCTTGCAGAAAATGAGGAAATTCGAGGAGCTGAGCGATGATCACACCTCTTATCATATTGTAAACCACATTCCTATTTTCTCTTTCCTATCTCTACAAATTGGGTACATGTTTGATCCCCTGGGGTGCTTAAGAAATGTTGCATTTTCTTGCAATTTTTACCAAAGATTACTTCAATCTTTATGGTAATTTTCCCAGTAAATTCAGCTAAGAAAAATAGTAAAAAAAACATATGGGTAATGTAATGTGCAGAATCCTTGGTGAGTCTTGGAAAAAGCAGTTATTAGTGATTAATTCAGTAATTTTACATACAGTAATTAGAAATATGTGCCATAGCCTCTCTAATGTAGCATAACAAGTTCCAGTTAGTCAAAAAATTTTAACCCATTTTCACACAGGATAAAACTGTCTTGCAGTTTTACTTTGGGGTATTTGGTTTGCCTGGTCAAGTTAATTGCTATTATAAAAGTCCCAGTTCATAGACTTGTTTAAAAAGGTACTTGTAAATTCTACTTAGGTTCATGTATGTAGTTACTTCCCATTACTAGCTGTAAAACCGTCAACAGCAAGTTGCCTTTCCTTCCCTTAATAGGCAACCCATTCTAAAGCTCTTTCAGGGCTAAAGTAAACCACTATTACAAGGACTTGTCCCATTAACCGGCTAATTCTCAGCATACTTCCTTCATGTCAACATTTAGACCTTTTTTTCCTTTGCAGAGCTTAGGCGAATAGTTAATTTAGGAAGCTAGCTCACTGTGAAATCCCATTCATCTACCACTAGTGTAAAACAAAGCCAGGTTCAAGAGAGGATACCATCACACATGCACGTAGAAGCTAATGTAGCGTGTAGCTAGTAATGGATTTTTTACTGCTCATGTTTTTAAAAGGGCATTTTCAGTGACCTCATCTGTGACCTGTGGCTGCCTGATGTCCTAGCGGGGCTAAACTAGTGTGGGCTAAAGCTAATCCGCTTCATTAAAAAACAGCAGGTGTGCGCCGATGCTGTTAACCCCCGCGACCCCCAAAAGCAAACCTTGAACTCGGAGGAACTAAAAACTCCCTGTTTCTTTTATCTCACAGGTCGGAGGAAGGGATGAAAGGGAGTGTGCTATGTCTCTATTAGCCTGGTAGGAGATTAGCAACTGTTTGTAGGCATCACAAGTCTGTCCAGTTTCATTAAAAGGAGTCACAGAAGTCAAGACTTGGGTTTTGAAAAAAATCAAAAGCATATTTAAAGCTTTATTTTAGGATAAAGGAAGAATCCAGATGATTTGAGGATTAGATTTTTTTTTTAAAGGAAGTGGATCATTACTCTATACCAGTTTCAATACTATAATGATAACAAAGACATTTTTAGACAATAGAATGTATTTTTCAAAACAAAATTGTAGTTTCTTTACTATATCAGAACTAGTTTTAGACCACATGGCTATATTATAGTTCTAGATCATTCTAAAAACAAAGGTCCACTTTTGTCTATAGGACAATGCTCTATCTGTGTTATTTTTTGTTTGGTATATATACACAAGTATCGATCAATTAGTATTTTAGTCATGAATTTGTTTTTTGGACAACCCTATTCACAAACCTGAGACATCGAATCCAAAACCCCACTTTATTCACCCCTGTTGTCTACGTAGGTTCTATAGTTGTGTGCAAATATCTTGTGGACTGTATTTCCCATAGTACATTGCGGTCACATAATTTGTATACATATAATGACTTTGCTGATGGCTGCAGGGCTTTAGTCACAATGAGCTCTTTTTGTGCAGTTTAGTTGACATTAGTTTCCATACGCACCATTACCACATGATTAACAGACAGTTGCATAGTGTCCACAACTCTTCACTGCTGAGTCGACTTGCTGGCATTGACAGGGCTTTTATTGCAGAGTAAAATGTATGACCACAATTGTGCACATTGCAATCATTTGGTATAGTTTCTTGTGACTTGAGTTTCTCGGATTTGGCTAAACCACTTATCGTAACAGCCTGATAGAAAAGGACTTAGAATGCAGAGATTGCACAAAATTATAACTTATTTAAAACACTAATTACAGTATAGGATTATAGAGTTTGATAATTGCTGATTGGGTGTTAGGCATTTTGGTTTATATCAGTGATTAGGGGTGGCAGATATTGACAAAAATGAATGAATATAGTTTGGCAATCCAACAGAAATGTGCTAAAATGGGTCTTTAAATGTATTTGTGCAGATGCCGAAATATCACTTTAAAGTTTGTTCTATTTTTATTTTTAATCAGCTTTTTAATTATAATATAAACAATATACCTGATATTCAAATTCAAGATTTACAATATTATCGATAGTTTGATATGTTGCCAACCTGTTGTGCCATCAGTGACGGCACAATAGTTTTATCTATTTAAGTGTTTCAAAATGTTCCACATTGGAATGATATTTGTTTTTAGAAGTGAAAAAAGTACATTAAAAATATGTTATTTATTTAGCTTCACTTCATCAGTTTGGATTATTATGCAGATTTGCTAACTTTCAAAGGGGTCAATAGGATATCAGTGCCAGCTTAAGTTTTATCTCGTCTTGTATAAACAATGTGGGCTGCCAGTCTGGCCGGAGGAGGTCAACTCGGCCAGCTCGCGTTACACACATGTGGACAGCGGGGGGATGTGAGGAGAAATTGTATTTCCTGAAGCTCAGACGACAGCAAAGGGAGAGCGAGAGGGAGAGCAAGGGGGGTGAAGGGTAGAGGAAGGCTGATCCCTCCGTCCCAGGGCTGGCAGTGTGCAGGGCTGATGGATAAGGAGGGGTGGGAAACTCAGAGAACCAGCAGACTTTGATGGCCCAAGCTAGAACTGGCTGCAGCCCATGTGACCCAGATTCTGTTGTTAGCTTAGCGGTAGCACGGGCCAAATAGGAAACTTTAGCTTACAGTAGGTGACAGCCCTCCTTTATAAACCGCACTTACTATGTTACCAGTTTTTCACTTCCTACGTAGGGATTGAGTTGCAGTTCAAATACTTTTCCAAAACTCTGTGTCTGGCTGCTTCTATAGTCCGTAGGCTGTTTGAAACCACTTACTAATCACTATAGTGCGCTAGTGATTAAGCTGATTTTGAAGTGGTGTTTGAATATCTAGTGACTGAAAAGTAGTTCACTCAAAGTTTCCCACACTCCATCTAGGTAGAAAGTGAACAATAGACCATAGAATAGCACATAATGCTATGGAGCTGGTCTTAAAATTGTGTTTGTGTTTAAATGAAACTGGCTAGACTACTTTTATAGCAGCTTAATCTGTATATTTTCATCTATTGCAAAGGTATGCAGAATAGGTAGTTCAAGTCTGGGCTACCAGTGCCTTGGTGGAGGTCAAAGGGCTTCCTATTTATAGTGGGCTGCCCAATTTTGGAAAAAAAAAATGTATATAAAAAGTAGGATTCTGTTCAGAGTGCACATTGTAAACACCAGTAGGCTGAAGACTGAAATATGAACTGAAAACTAATGCAACAATCCCATGTTTGTAGAGGTCTACTGGCAGCCTACATCATGTTTTTTTTCTACAAAGAGGCAAGATATTTTGTTATCTAAATAATTGCAGTCTTTGCTATTTGATAATTGCTCCAAATCAAATTGCATTTTTGATTCGATTGCAGTATATTGTGCAGCCCTAGGCCAGTATCTCTAATATAAGTTCACAGTACAACTTCATCTCTACTACAAGTCATAGTAATTGAGATGCCTAGAAAGTGACTCCAGACACTGCCCATGTTTTCTAATGCATTCCACTCTCGCGGGTGAAGACAGGACAGGGCCGCCTTACAGCAAAGACACCTAACTAACAGATAGCGAAAGTACAGTGAAAGGATGAGAAGCTAACGCATAATCGCCCATCACAAGATGTCTGGCCATTGATCCCAGCAGAGTCGATAATGGTTGCCGGGAAACTGTGTCCGGTGTCCATCACTCACCCCGTCCACATCTGCGGCCCAGTGGTGTCGGGGGAGGGCGAGCGGGAGGTTGGGGGGAGGGAGTTAGCTAATCAGCGTTAAAAGCACCCTGACTCCCACGTGGTGTGCTCCTATCTCCCGCTATTGGAACATCAGTGCTTAGACAGCTTTGTGTCTGGACAAGCTCATGGGGAAAATGTCGACTCATACAGCATTGTCAGGGCTGGCCTGTGTGTAAAAGCTAAAGGCTATAGAGAGGTAGCATATCTGAGCTCAAGTTACCACTTAAAAAACATTAAGTGGCGTAAGTGTGCTGTAGCTTAGAAGTGAAATGAATCAGCAGTTGCATTCTTTTGACTATTCTCAAAGCGTTTATCTGTACCTGATTTGGATTTTCCACGAACCAGGACGTAAAGCTGGTGTGCTGTTAGCATGCTAGTTGTTGTTAGCATTACCGTGATGACAAAAATGTGATCCTTTAAACTGTATGGATAGTTGGTGTTCACAGTGCCGTTCCACTTCCATGAGTTACAATGTTGAGTAACACATTTGCCTACAAAAAGTATAATTATCCTCACTAAATAAAAACATTTCATTAGGACATCCCCAGGTAAAAGAAGCCATGCTCTAGAATCATGTGAATCAATGGGCCCTGCGATTTACCCAGACAACCAATAGTCTGTCTCCAACTCATTAATGAAGTTCTTTATCGTCTTACCTTATGTTTTAACCCAAAGCAGCAACCTAAGGCTTTTGTCACACCTGATTATTTCTATTGAGGATAAGTGGGTACTAATCTATGGATGCGTGTGTACTGCTGAAATAACAAGTTGCTCATAGTGCTTCTTCTTCGCTTTTGGCCTGAAGCAGGGTATATCCTAGACAATAGTGGGTTATTCACTGGTTCAGCATTTAGAGACAGTTTAAGAGACTCAGCATTCTCTCCATATGAGTGATTTTAATTCATCAAGTCCACTGACAGCAAAAGAAGCCGAAACTTATACGGAAAACCCCTCGTTACTTCAAGTTGTTTGGTACACTCCAACGGGCAAGTTGTCTGGACTAGACCAAGTTTAAAAAGTGTTAAAATAGGCATAAGCCCAGACTGTCCTTTTAAACTATAGACGTACTATAATCCAGGGTCTTTACCAGGAGATGTCTTAACTTCATCAGTTAAGAACTAATTACTTGATGTACCTAGATTACTTTACTTGTTTCAAAATGTTTCTGACCAATGGGTAGAAAAATGTATTCATACCATTGGGAAATGTGTTTTCTTATTTTAAGTATCTTGTAACCTTGAAACCAGGGAATTATAAAATATTCTATGCCATATAAGCAGTCATCATCAGCACACATCTAGTCAGCTAGTCAAATCGATATAAAAATGACGTATTGTTTTCATAAGAGACCTAATATAAAAGATTAACCTTACACAAAATACACCAATTGAACTTGTCCCACAGTTTGAGAACCACTGGTGTTCATGCAGAAATGCCACCTCAGATTACAACAACTGAATTCATTTAACAAAACCCACTCTTGCTAAGTGATCTTCTTTAGCTGATTGCAGCCAGCTTGTTAGTGTATGTTTACCGTGAAGCCCTTAGTCACTTAATCAAACCTCTTCTCCGTCAGCGAGCCTTTTCAGACTGTAAATCTCCCACAGCCCGGCGCATACTCAGACCAGCCCTCCACGCACCCAGGGGCATCATAACATCAACAATGGCCTTTCTCTCTCTCCGTCCCTCCCTCTCTCCCCCTCCTCCTCCTCTTCTTCCCTTCTGCTTTTTATTCTCTCTCACATACACAAACATTTCATTGTCTTCCCCTATAGCCTCACCTTACCCCTCCCTCCTCCACTCTCGTCTCCATGGGACAAAGTCTAGCCACTTCACAACCCCCTCAGTTGAATCACTATTTAAAAGCAGACAGCATGACACTTTTACATTTAAAGTTGCAGAGGTGGATGGATTTTTTTTTCTCACTTCCATCTTCTTTGTGCCCTCATGCCTGAAGAATTTAGCAAGGTTAAGGCATCGCTCAGTTTGTCGGAGCTTTCATCTCGCCCAGGTTGTGTTTCCATAAACAAAAGTCTTGTGCATTTATGTTTTAACTGCAAATACATACATTTTATGCCGTGTTGTTTAAGTTTTGGGAGAAACATACTTGGTAACACTAACTACACGCAGTTGAACAAGTGATGTGATGGAAGCCCTGTAGGGACACACTGTTTGGTAATGTGTAAAGAACATGTTTGTTGCTTAAAAATACACAAAATCATATCTAGATGAATATTTTTAACAATCTATGATGCTTTCCTACGCACCTGTAGGATCTAAAACGGGAACTAAATTGGTGTAAGTATAATAATATACTACTAATGAATGCATAACGCTATGATTGGGTATGGTCATTCCACAGTGTTGCCAAGTATGATACATGTTTCTATCACTTTGTTGCCCATATTTGGATTCACTGTATGTAGTACCATCACTACCAACACTGCCAAATACTTACTGAAAACCTGGTCGTTGCATCATCCTTGTGCAAACTTTCATACTGGGAGAAAAAAAAAAAACTTAAAAAGATCGATACAGCATACAACACGGAAACAGGTCGGTCATGGCTCAGACTATTTGAGTTTCACTTCTGACCAAACAACCTTCAACCCAGTGGACTGTGGATCACCCTGCCTACATTTCCCACAATGCATCTCACCTTGCTTCTACTGAGCCCTCTGGAAAACCACTAATTTTTTGAAAGCGCCACTCAGTGAATAAAGACTTTTTGGACCTATCGCAGGCGAGCTCTCACTACTGTGGCTTCCGTGTGACTAAAGACAGGCATTGACTAAACTGTTGAGCAGACCACTTACAATACAAACTGTCCATCCACTAACTGCAGCTACAGTAGAGGTAGTAGACCTAGAATCGAGTGGATTATTTTTTTTTTTTTTAATTTAACAGACTTGTGTAAACATCGGCATTCAAGTGTCTAAGTTATTGCATCTCACACAATGCTCTCTTGAATTTCACTACTTGAGTATTGCTCATTTTTGATTTTGTCCCATTTGGGGGGAAAGCAACAATTAATGAAGAGAGGTTGGTGTTAACACTTTAAGATAACTACACTTTAATTAGCCCTAATAAAACATGAACAGAGACTTAATTCATAATGAACAAATAGTTTATTAAGAATGATTCGAGCTTAGTAACTAGTCCCTTAATTAAAGGCACTGTACCTGATTTTTACTGTCTCAAAAATGTAAAAAATAGAACTAGTTCATTTTAAAACGGTTTGCAGTGGTCCCAATGCTTTCCGAGCGTCCTAATTATTCACCACAATGAATGAATAAGAACTTCGCAGCTTTCAGAGGCCAGAGCGGTGTTTTGTCATCACAGTAAGGCTGCCAACAACTAGCATGCCAACTGTGCACTTCCTGATTATCGCACAGTAAAACATTTTATAATTACACAGCAGACCTTTAAGGCCTTTAAGCAGTTGCTAAGCCTGAATCAGTTCTTAATAAACTATTTGTTAATTATGAATTAAGCCTTTGTTTAGCTTTATTAAGGCTAATTAAGGTGTAGTTATTGTAAATTGTTTTGTAATGATTTGTTAATGATTTGTCTTATTTTTGTTGGTTGATTTTGTGCATTTTATTCTTTCTGAAATTGATCAGTTTGTTTGTAACATTCCATTTTTTTGTGTAGAAGATTGAAGATTTTATACATTTGTGTTGTGTGATCACCTCTAGTTGAGTGTGTTAACAAGCCATGCTGGACATGTACACATTAAAAAAAATCTAAAACATTTAAAAAGCTGTGTTTTTTAAAAATTATTATTATTATTACTGCAACCACAGCACAATTGTCTTTATTTAAACAAAGCGAGCAGCTATACACACATCTACTGTACGTCCACACTCCACCAGCTTCCTGCGCTGAGGTCACCCTACTTCCTGTCTCACACGGGATCGGCCGGCCAATGGGAGGGGACTTTGGCCGGGTGCCAGGAAGCCGCATGAGCGATGGAGGAAGCAAAGCATTGACACTACACCCATAAATACAAGCCTGATAGTTTTATGTGTAAAACAAATGGGCAAGGAGGGTGCCAGTAGATTTCTTATTCAAGGATATTTATTTTCATTTGTAAAGTTTAAAGAGGCAATATGTAACGTTTTGTCTCAATGGAGATGTCTGCAGTATGGTATTAAGCTTATCAATCACTGTGGAGACAAGCAGTTTACATCTCCAGGCCACGTTACAGGTCAGATCTGTGGAGAGGCGACTCCGCTCCCAGTAAGAACGCATGTTTTACAAGGTTGGCGTAATCCCTCATTCGCCCAGGAAAGGTCCATGGCAGAAAGGGCTTCAAAGAGCAGTTTCAAGTTATAACTCCTTCCCTAGAGCAGAACTAATCTAGCTCAAGGCAGAGTACATTCTAGCTTTTCAGACCCGTACCTTCAGGTTGAAAATGACTTCCGAATGGTAGTCAAAATGTATCAATTTCAAAAACATTGCCGAGATGACTACCTTTGAAACCACACTGAGGAACGTTCCAGGCATAGCAATAGCACCTCCGCGGCGACAAAGCCCTTCACCAGAAAAGTTACATAACGCGCCTTTAAAGAAAATGGGAACACCTACTCACAGGAAGCATAAGTTCCATAAATGGGATTGAATTCTAATTTGTTTTAGTGCTTTAAGCCAGGGATAAAACAGAAGACGTTATCTCGCACACATTTTTACATCATGTCTTCCAATGTCTCTGTCTCTTTGCTGGGTATCAGATGACATCTCAACATGGTAGGACTGCAGATAGAAGGCAGTTTTGGTGTGGTATGTTCATTATGATGCTCTTTTGCAATAATTAATGATCTATAGCTAAATATTATCTCCTTTCCCTCATTTAAAAAGGTTCCATCAACACATTCCAGCACCCGAAAGTATATGGCCATACAAGTCTATCAGCTGTATCGTTTGAATGGTCAGATTCAGAAGTACTCAAAATAGCATCTTTAATGGGAAACTAGACCATGTAGGGCAGGCTAGACACTGATTCATACTTTTAAATATTTCGATTTTTTTTTTTTTTTTTTTTTGGCAGTCAGTTTTGAACCATAATGTGTGGGGGAATTCACTTTGAGCTCCAATAAACACAATTTGCACTGGCACCCCTCCATGCAATTTGGTCCAAAAATCCATTATTTAGTACATGTGCCAGAATAGTTTCACATCTGAACAGTGGGTGGTCACTATTCAATTATGAATACAAAATGATAAAACGGTTCAAACTGCACCAGCGCACAGTCCCCAACAACCAGATATGGTGAGTAGTATTCAGTTACCTTTACTCGAGTAACTTTTAAAAGAAATTTTACTTTTACTCCTACTATTTTTTTTTTTGTTGAATTAACAGTACTCTTACTTGAGTAAAAGGTTTGGTTCCTCTTCCCACTGTGAGTGAGTCTACAGGTGACAAAAGCTTTATGTTGACAATATGAAATGATTTGAACATTTGTGTTTCTTGCACCGCTCATTCAGACATGATTTTGTTTGTCATTTTTGTGTCTATATCCTTTGAAAATTCCTGATTTTGCACAATACTTAATATTACGTCCGTCCAGTTACATTCACTTATAAATCAGGTATTGCCAGTAGTGGATCGTAACAAAGTAAAAGTAGTAAAGTACTGTACTTAAGTATACATTTTAGGTATCTGTACTTTACGTAGTAGATTTTTAAGTGGATACTTTTTACTTTTACATTTGAGAGCAGGTATCTGTACTTTCTACTCCACTATATGTTTGAACAGGACTGAAATGTAAAAATATTTTTTATTACTGTTTGAGACCTGCTGAAAAGGCTGAGGGTTTATTTTTAACATGTTCATAGTTTGAGCAACAAAAATATGGCAAATAAAAACAGCTAAAAAAAACAATCAATTCAATTGTTTCTGTTGCTGTAGATTTTTTCATGTGATACTTTTGCTTTTACTTGAGTATTTTTGTGCGCCAGTATCTGTACTTTTACTTAAGAAACAAAATTTAGAACGCAATATCCAGTAGTGAAAGAAGTACTGACAGTTACTCTTTAAATTACTTTTACTTTACTTTACTTGAGAAATTTCTTGGACCACTACTTTGTATTTCTACTTGGGTAACATTATTTTACTTTATTATTTTTCTTTCTACTACTTGGATAGAGGAGCCAAAAACTGTATTCACTTCTGCAAATACGAAATTTTGTATTATCATAACAAAATAACAGCGAAATTCTCCATATTGCCATTTCCCATTGGTTTCCTAGTCACTGTCAAAACCAGACCTCTCTGATAATGGATTATTTATGATATTGTCAAAACACTTGTAATTCTCTCAGGCATGTGTGTGTTCCCAAACGACTGCACAAACTTACATCGACCTACTTTTTATGTGTTGCTGTCAACCATTATCCCCACATCGGACATACCTCAGTACACTTTGTAAACAAACAACTTTAATAGCGATATCGTGGTTGTATGTGGTATTTCGCAAATGCCATCCCGGCTAATCTCACTGTTTACATACACACTCTATATAACGTCTGCCTGCTGCGTGTGCGTGTTTAGTTGCTTGTTAAACCTACGCGTGCACTTATCACTCGGTCCACCCGCGGAGTAAAGTAATTATTCACAGTCTTCTTTCTGCTCTTAAGGCTGAAAATAACTTTCCAAGCATTTGTAGCATGGTGTATAGGGGTAATGGCTTGCAGAAAGGACTAGAATGCGTTGCATTTTACCACCTGCTTTGGGAACGCCTTTGCATTGAAACACCTGTTGGGCTTTTCCCTGTGCTGTTTATGTGCTGCGAGGTATAGAAGAATTTAATGGAGTCATGGCGTAATTAGTACCCAGGTGGAGGTGAGTGCAAACATGAGGAGTGAAACTGGTCTGTGTGATGTTCAGTGAGTCATTATAGGAAAACTGTGATGAATGAGGGGTTTTCAAACTTTAACTAGAAGGTCAAAGCACCGCTGACTATGGTAGACTTTTGTGGAGTACTCATCTAGTCAGCGGTGCTTTGACCTTCTAGTTAGACTTTTGTGGAGTACTCATCATAGGCCGTATATATAAATGGACGTAGCTAACCTGCTAGCCGCCGCGTACCGAATAGGAAGTGATCATGGGTGAGTTTCCGGCTCCATCGACTCAGCTCCAATTCACTTTACACTGAAAAATTGTCTCTCTGTAACTGCTGCAGTGAGGCTCATCATTTTGGTCTTAAAATGTTCGTATTAACCCGCTCTACATGATCATGGTGTTTTTATTTCGCTATTGTGTCTGTAAATCAAGATATGAACATTAATAACACACGAATCAGGCACTTTCTTTCTCGAGGTCACTCCCGCTAGTGTTAGCAACAGGTTTGATTGACACTCTGTGCTAAACCGGCGATGCGGGCGGGAAAGGGCGTTACTTTCATCAGCCTCGCTCTGGATTGGCTCTTTGGTTGCTACGATACTCGCGTCTTGATAGCAGTCAGGAGAACGCTCGAAGACTTAAAGCAACATTGTGTAACTTTCTGGAGGTGTAACTGGCATAACTGATGAATCAAAGGAAATCAACAGAGTAAGGACGCATTTTTTTTTTCAGTACAATAAAAATATCTGAAAAAAAACACAAATCAAAAGAAAACATGCTTTTATTTTAGTCTAATTTTGGCTAAATAGTTGCATGATGGAGCTATGATCATGAGTGATTTTGTCTTGCAACAATAGGTCCTGTGGTTGATTGAGTATATTTAAAGATACAGTATGTAACTTAGAGGTGGCACGTGACCTTCATGATTCAGTGCAAATAAAACCATGCTTTGGAACATTCTCCATGGAGAAAGATCCGTTTTATGCCATACTGTAGAAGGTTATAGTGAAAGGAACACAATTTCCAAGGAAACAAGCAGGAGGAGGCCCACTTCCAGCCCAAATAAGAGTCAGATTTGTGGATAAGCTCACCCAGAGTGAAGACATTTTTACAAGTAAACACAACCAAAATAATAAGACAACATATGCTTTTAATTTAGTGATTTTTGGCTAAAAAATACATACTGTGGCTTTAATGTGATGACAAAAAGGGACAAACTGACTGGACCAATAATGCTGGGTGGTTTCCATACAAACTTACTAAAACTGCAGTGCTATCTCAGTTGAACATTTGATTTTAGAAGTCTCGCAGTTTTCCTCTGAGCTGGGCAGGTCCTTAGCGTCTGGGTGGTGCCAGACACTTTACAGGTGCATATTGTTAAACATAGGCAGATAAACTTTAATAGGCAACATCCTGGTTACCACGAGTAGTAAGAAGGTGTGATATGGTTAATTGCAACTGTGAAATTGTTGCTCCCTCCGTGAGACATGGACTATAAAACCTACAAAATCCAAATTTCATGACAGATGTGCGCAATCTTCAACTCACAAATGACCTATAAACGTACCATTATTTGGAATTTCAAGGCGTAACATTTTGTATTTACACAAAATGATTAAGTCAGACGGAACTTTAACAGCTTATGTGCTATTGCAAAAAGTAAAACTGCTTGTAGGAGCGAAGTATAACAGTTGAGTTGGGATTTGGGGTTAGGCTGACTATTACATCATTTGAATGCACACACGCTAGTTTGAAGCTGGCACCATTCCCTTTAATTCAATAAAACATGTTGGACTCTCCTCTCTTGTCCGCCTGTCACTCCTCCACTGTGAGGTAATGCGGACAACATCTGGAGTGGAATTGGGGCTCGGTCCACTTGTGTATTCGCTGGTCCTTGGCATAGATTCCCAAACAGGCGTGATGTAGCATGTTCAGAGAAATACAATGTGGTGGGTGGTTGTGCTTGTGTCGACAGAAATATACACAAAAGTCCAAAGGATTTCGGTAAGGTAATTAAGATCGCAAAGGGGTTTTCCGATGCTTTTTTGCTCACTGCACCGCACCAGATGGTTGACAGAGTAATCCCAGCTACCGGAATAACATACTGACATTGTGTCCTTGGGCAAGACACTGTGACTGTGTTTTGTCAAGCGCTCGGACATAGGATTGGCACAGAATGGAAGTGACAGCTCTTTCAGTTAGCCCCCATATAAGTTGTTTACTGCCATACAGTGAGACAACAAATGAAAGACTTTTCAGCTCGTTGAATTCTGAACAATATTTATTCGTAATTGTACTGTTTGTACTGTCCCTTTCCAATGGTACTATGTAAACTATAGCACATTTTTATTGTGTTTGGAAATTGTAGCAATAAAACCCGTAGCAGTTATAACTATTGGGCTATGAACTCTAAAACCAAACAATAAAAAAAATACAAAACTAAAATATAGTGCCAAAGTTAGCTGGTGTTTAATTCCCATGCCACCTTAAATTGTACTTACTTTCTTAAAAATGCAGTTTTAAAATCCAATTCCAGAGGAGCGAAGATATTGATTGCCTCTCTACACTATGAGTTTCAATACATTTAATACACCGTTGACTGGTATCGGTATCAGATCGATATTGTGATACTTGCCATACCATTATTCTGTATCAGATCGAAATAAAAATCTCTGGTATTGCCCATCACTACTTTTAATTGTGTTGTCACTTCTGTATAAATCTGTGTTAGGAGAGATTCAACTACCAAATTAATAAATGGAAAAGACAAAAAAAAACAACAAAAAAAACTTGAATCGTTGTGTACAGAAAACAAATGTAGAAATAAAACCACTGTCCTTACTTCATCCAAAACACTAAGTTGTCCACATCTCTACCCTATAACCATGGATGAAAGTGAGTCGTGACCCCCTGGAGCTTCAAAGAGGCAGAGGAATGTTTGTTGCCGTAGTGTTAAAGCCATCCATCACGTTTGGTCACTTTGTGCAGGATAACAGCCCCCGCGCCCTTGAACCTGACCTGGGCATGGGGGTGCTGCAGTGGAGCCCAGCTGGACCAGTGCGTGTAAAAATAACACTCCACTCCCATCTGGACCCCTCACATACACAAACATGACTGGAATGTTTGAATGGAGAGTTAACACAGTCCAACGCAGGTGCATCTCTTCTACAGTCTGGCACCTCCACACCTGAGCAGAATATAGTAAGTGGTAAAGGCCAAAGTGGAAGCAGGTGGGTGCAAATTCGTTGTTTCTACACTGGAAAAGTTAGAATCTACATGGGTAAAAATGGCTTTATAAAAATGCCTATTTAATGTTTTTAAAGACCCTGTACCTGATTTTTTCCCATGTATTTGACAAATACATGTTGTGTTGTCCCAGTATTGTATAAGCAGCTCTTGAGGTCCTGTGTGTACTGCCCCTGATTATAAAGCGTTTTATTGTTTAATTTAATCAGGATGTGCATGTTAGCATGCTAGTTGTTGTTAGCTTTACAGTCAAAGCAAAACTCTACTTTGGTCTCTGAGGTCGCTTTCACACATGTTGGTGCACTCCATGGAGCGACCCCAGTGCGCACTAAATTTAGCCACATGAGAGGCATCAGCTGATCACCAAACTTATTTCTATGACAACGTGCTTCAAGCGGACAGAGCCCCGTGAATATGCGCACATGCGCTCGCTTCCCCTATACGTGATAGATATACCTTGAAGGTGACAGCAGAGAAAAAGCTTTTTGAACGACAGAGAGACCCAGGCTCAGCTGCGCAGACAGACGCAGGAGACTGACGAGGAAATTTGGATCCACTCCATCAGTGACAGACGAATGTGTCAAACAGCAGTTTTGCAGCGCCCATTCATACAAATATACGTGATCCGAGAACTTTTTTATCCCAGTCCAAGCACTTTTACTGTCACTGTTACCGTCAGTCGCCCCTCTCCAGAGTGCGAGAGGGCCGCTCTGAGACCTCCTGTCTGAAGCCTGTTTACTGAAGTCCAGAGTGCGACTGTTGGGTTCATACCGGCCCAAGCGCACTGCTCTTGGAGCAAATGCTGTTTTATGTACAGTAGACCTAACTAGTGGTCAGGTGAAAAACGACCTTTCGAAAAGTGCTTAAACTCATCTCTGAATAATTAGGATGATCAAAATGCAAGGTAAGTGAGGAATAACTTTGGACCACTGCAAACCGTTTAAAATGTTTTTTTAACAACGTTTTTAAGACATAACAATCAGGTACAGCACCATTAACTAACTTTAACCATATTTATTTACTTACTTTTTGTGACTGATTTCAAATTATTTACACACAACATTATGCATAGCAAATTCTAGCCATTGTAACATTTGCATTCATTCATTCAACATTCATTTTTGGTTGAAGTAAAATGATTTGAAAATTCATATTTTTAGATTTAGAGAAAGTTATGGCCTATAGTCTGCACAAGCTGTCTCCAAACCAGACACTTTTCCCATAACTCCTTTGGACTTTAAGACCTTTGACCTCCCCCGGCCCAGGAGAGAAGCAGCACAGTATAGTAATTCTTAAAACCGTCTCAAGTGTTCAACAACTTTATAGGTCAAACTCCTAGATTTAAATAATAAGTTTTAACCGTTTTATGCATTATCAAAAGCATACTTAACCCAAGGGTGGCACCAAGGCCAGCCCAAGTCTTTAAATCATCATTTTTGAGAAGTTAACCCTTACATTGCTTATTTGTTTGTAAATAAATAATTTGAAATAATAATTGTAGATATTTATCTCCATTTCCTTTTTTTTGGTGCAATATTATAAGAACAATTAAACAAAAATCCTCCTCTCCAGTAGCCAATCAGATGTCAGGGCCACTTCCTAGAAACACCCCTTTTACACATTATTCTACGTATTTCATGTCTCAATGCTTTGATAAATTACTGTCAGTAGTCTTATAGTGATGCTTTTTACATTATCTACAATGCAACAGTCAGTAGTCTTATAGTGATGCTTTTTACGTTATCTACAGATAATCACAAAATGAAAGTTAAACCCATAGACTGCATTTATAAATGGACATAGCTATCCTGCTAGCCGCCGCATTCCAAATAGGAAGTGATCATCGGTGCACTTCAATTCACTTTACATTGAAAAATTGTAACTCTGTAACTGTTGAGCTTAGTCATTTTGGTCTTAAAATGTTCGTATTAACCCGCTCTACATGATCCTGGTATTCTTATTTCGCTATTTTGTCAGTGAATCAAGATATGTACATTAATAACAAACAAATCAGGCACCTTCGATTTCCCCAAGGTCGCTCCTGCTAGCGGTAGCAACAGGTTTGATAGACAGCACTGCTAACCGCCCGCTCCCTGCTAAACCAGCGGTGCGGACGGGAAGGGGCGTTGCCTTCAACAGCTTTGCTCCGGATTGGCTCTATGGTTGCTATGATACTCGTGGTCGGAATTCCACATAGGGAACTTGGCTCCAAATTCACCCCATAACCGCGAGCTTCAATGAGCTTCATTTGACTGGAGCCGAACGCTATAGGTGACGTCACACTCCCTTTGTTCACTTCTTTATACAGTCTATGGTTGAACCCCCCAAAAATGCAATTTAATCCATTAGCCTACTGCGTACGTCTTGTGTCCTAGGTGACCACTTCAAACACAATAAGTATATATTTGATACATACTACAAGCGAAGATACGCCCCTTAGATCAACCTCTGCACAATCCACTCCAGTCCTGTGCTAAAAACCTCTTGCTGTTCCCGTCCTCCCTGACTTCATCCCTCTGTCTCTCACTTTTATTACAGTATACATCAAACTGTGGTTAATATTTAGTGGTGCGCATTGAAGTGCACTACAAAGCGGCCACTACAAAGACAACCTGGCTGTGGTAGAGAGCTTGAAATCAGGCCAGCTATCTGTTTTATAGCGATATGCAGTTACCCCCGGCTGTACACTAAAAGCCAATATGTCTGTGTGCGAATACGTAGACGATGTTAATGCACTAGCCAAACAACAGGACGGAGAGATCATAAAATTATGGAAGGTAATAAAGTAAACGAGTGGGACATCACAAGAGAAAGGTGTAGATGTAATGAAGAAGGTGTGTAAGAGATTCACAATGCAGTTAAACACATGTGGGGGATTATGGGATGCTGTCTGCCAACTGGAGTGGGCAAATGAAACGCTGCCCGTTCACATCATTTGAGTGCTCAGTATGCTAATGCTAAAAATATGTTCGCTGCCAGTAAAACTATACTATATAAGTCTCTTGGTGTATTGAGTCGTGGTTGGTTTCCAGTAATGAAACAATGGTAATTTTTGACATGCATTGGAAACTGAGACTTAAAGGTGTACTGTGTAACTTTAGGTGCTTGGGTTCGTCATCCGCTTGTCTCCATGGAGATGTTATTGTTTTGCCTAGAATTTTTTCTTCAATGGAGACAAGCAGGTGAGGTCAAGTTACAGGCCAGGTCTGTGAAGAGGCAGACCGTCTCACAGTACGAATGCATTTTTATTTTTTGCAATAATAAAACACCTTCTAATTGAATAAATGCACAATAGATAAGTTAAATGCCATACTGTGGAATATTCAAGGCAAAGCATTAATATCTCCATGGAAACAAGCAGGTGATGTACACTCTACTAGAAAAGTAACATAGTGCATCTTTAAGATTATGTAATATGGCCAAATTCTGTAGCACACAGCGTACTTTTATACTTTTTCAAATGTAGTAGCTGTAATGTTTCATTTGTGTGCCAAGGAAACACTTATTAGAAATGCAAACTGCCAAACATTTGAATATGTAAATTCCAAGATTGTGGTTTTACTGAAGGAAAACAAGTAATTTCATACCATGGTATCACATAAGGAAAATCATCTCAAAATATACTGCCCACATATAGAGCCTATATTACCCATTTTATCCTAGTACATTGCATCGTAAACCATTTTTAAAAGGCAAACAACAGGGGCCACAGTGTTATCCAGAGTGGTAAAAAAGAAATTCAAATCCAAAAATATTCCCATATTATATCTTCCAAAAATCTTCAGAGAATCTTCTTGACCGAGAGATTATGGAAACTAACATACTAACAACATGTCCAAGCTCGCTAATTTATTATGTTTCCAGTCAGTACTTTATAGCTGTTACAGTGACCAATGCCCTTGTGTGGTTACACTGATCAGACATGATGATACACAAGTAGTAGTCAGTACCTATGTGTGCCATAATAAATGATGACCAGTGGTGAAAGAAGGACTCAATTTTGTTACCTGAGTAAAAGTGAAGATACTGGAGCAAACAAATACTCAAATATAAATAAGTACATTTTGTCATGTGATACTTTTAAGTAAAAGTATTTAAGTACCAGTTTAAAAATGTATTTAAAGAGTATCAAAATCACTACATTTGAAGCTTCATTTGATCTCAAAATCTGTGTGAAATACTTTTACGTTCTAAGATTAGCAATCAAATGAAGCTTCAAATGTAGTGATTTTGATAAAGATTAGCACTGAATTTTGTTCAATAGAAACAACTGAATCAATAGTTTTTTTCCTAGCTGTTTTTATTTGTATATTTTTGTTTGCTCAAACTATGAACATGTTAAAAATAAACCCCTCAGACTCAGCAGCTCTCAAACAATAATGAAAAAATACTTTTACGTTTCAGTGCTGTTCAAAAATGTAGTGGAGTAAAGGTAAAAAGTATCCACTTTAAAATGTACTGAAGTAAAGTACAGGTACCTAAAATTTATACTTGAGTGCAGTACTTTACTACTTTGACTTCGTTACATTCCACCACTGATGACGACTATCTTCTCAACTACTTATTACAATTTCAAGGACCAAACATGTACGGCAACACTCTCTGTCCATCGTCAATTAATTACACCACGCCGTACATCGGTCGTGTAAGAAAAGGCTGTCTAAATTTACCGCAGCGCGAGATATTCTGAAAGCCAACTTATCTGATGTTTACTCATTCATAAACACATTAATAACAAATAACCTTCTTCTCCGCGTACCTCCATCTGGTAAACGACGAGATTGACACCATAATCCTCCATCTTAATTTACCTGCTCATTCACTGCTACAAAAACTGTTTTCAAAGGGCAGGACTGTCAAGGCAAGCCTCTTTGTTTTCATGATGTGGGCTTATTGCTGACTGTTGAGCTGATAAAGCAGAAACGCATTGGGCATCTGGAGACGACATTAGTCAAACATTGTCTAATAGTCAGGTGTGGGTGCCTTACAGCTGGTGAGGTGGCAAACAATAACACCCAGCACCAGTATATATTTGTTAGGGCCGGGGCAGTTAAAAGTAGGTTATGGAGAGTCACCACGGGAGGTTGGTCACTGGTCTTTGAGCGCTTTTGGAGATGCCATCATGTTTTCCGAATGGTGCGTGTGCGTGTGTGTGTGTGTGTGTGGTGGGCATAACAAACAGATGGTAAGATCACAGGTGCTAAAGTGTGTGTGTTAGCATGTTAAAGGAAATTAGCAGATTTTACACACCAGCTGGATTTTAAAGTCCTGGTACTCTCATTAGGGGTTGACAGTGCCAGTGTGTTGGGTGAGTGCAAAAGGACAAATATGCGGGTGATTTGAAAATTGCGGTTTGGACAAAATAGGCGAGTTAACAACATTATTTAACCAACTTAATTAAAATGACATTATTTAACTTTACCTCATTTCCTCTGCAATGGTTAATAGCTGCTTAAAACTCTTAATTCTCCAGGATGTGTTTACTAATGTGAACTGAGGACGGAACACATTTTTATATGGCTTTACATCAAGGAACCACTCACACACACACACACACACACACTCATACGTCAGTGTAAACAGACACGGGGGCGAGGTGGGTTAAGTGTCTTGCCAAGGAACACAACGCCAGCATTCATCTGTGAGAACTGGACCGCTCTACCAACGATGTTAATGTCGAACCGCCGACCTTCCGATCAGAGGACGAACGCGAACACACACACCAACTGAGCTACTGGCGCCCACTCTAGGCAGAAATTGTACATCTATACTTGTAGAAAGTAGATTATTGGTACGTTACGCCTGGGTCAATCTTTGTTACAATTAATCATGTTTACAGACGGAATGGAGCTGTTAATTGAGTGTACCTTAAAGTGTACCTTGACCTTTAACCTTACATAGGATGGTAATGGGGCACTGAAAAAAGACATAGGCCTACTTTGAATCAAACTAAAAAAACCTTTGTCAAATTTTTGCCTGATGTATTATTTCGAATTGTCATATTTTATTTAGACTTAGTGTAGTATTTTTCTTTTATCCAATTAAGTATTTCTATTCTTTTTTATTTGACTCAATGCAGTATTTTACTTTAACTGAATATATCATGTTAAAATGTCAAATTCATATGCCCTTGGTGTGATGAAGGACAACCTGGTTACGTAACGGTACAATTTTTTAATCTGAAATCATCCTTTTAACATTTCTTCTTTTACTTTAATTCCAATTGAATTTGCTCAAGCCTCTCCCTTCCAGATTTTTCCATGCTTCACCTGCAGTTACCGCATCCTTTGCTCCTTTGAACGTTTCTGCTTTAATCCCCTCTCAGTGAATGTACGTTTCGATCATGGTGCCGCTGATAAGAACTCTTTTCAGCTCAGCTCCTGCTCTCCCTCACTGCAGCCACTTGTCGCCTCGCTCCATCTCTCCTCCATTTGTCAGTGTCTGTTCTTTCCTGTCTGCTTCAGAACCTAGGCGTTAGACGGGGCCCGGAGGAATGCTGGGATAGCGCCCGCACAGAGAAGACATGCTGCACACATGCCAGCATCTTATGTAGCTGGCTGATTCTCAAAAGTTGTTCACCATAAACTTTAACTTTCTGACTTCAGTTATGGCTGAATAATAGTTAAGCTTGGTGCAAAATGACCAAAACCATGTTGTTAAAAAATGTTTCTGGATTTTTATTTTCATTAAAGCATAAACATAATCATTAAAAAAAAATGATATAAATGCCCCCTCGCTCCAGTTATCCTGCTGATTAGGTTTTTGGTGCAGCAGTCCCTCTCAGCAGCAGAATTATCAACCTCCTCGGACTTTCAATTTCTTTTCCTCCACCATTGCAACCGTATGCTGTTAGCCTGCTTATGGAGAACACATATAGTTTCTCATTCTCAGTATCTGGACATCTGATATCTGAGCTGCAGAGGCTGCACTAGCACTGATTAATGATTGGCTGCAGGTGCTGGGGTTTAGGTAGTGACCATTCAAATCAGAACTATTGAATCTGGTAACCCAAATGAGACACTCATGTGAGGCTCATTCTGCTTTCTGATTGGATAATTGTTTTGAGAACCAAAACAGCAAAATTATAACAAACAACTTGGCCATCACATCCAATGTTTTTGTAATAAAGAAAACATCTGCTTTGCGGTTGTCATCAGTAAAAGTTATATTTGATTTGAATATGTGTACCTCTTATCTGGGGACAGAGTTAGGTCATGTTTATGAAATTTAAAATCAAACCCTTACATACGTTTCCTTAAAGCTATGTCTGTATTTTAACCAAATGTGGCCAGCCAAATAAAAAGTAGCTTTTTGTCACTGACAGCCTCAAAATGCCACACAAAACACTTTGCCTTAGGTCATGCCAAATTCCACAGCACATAAAGACACTTTGCTTTGCAGGATCGGCCTCATTTTGTATAGTGCATGACACCTGCCACGGGTTATGCCGCCTCAACCCCTAGGGCATGCTATTGTGAGTTTGTGCAGGTGTAGAATATAACTGGAAAATGGAGAAAAATGGTAAAAGTGCCGTGTTATGTCAGAGTTTTATATTTTGTGTTGCTGCTTAATGGTCTGAATTGTCCATTTAAGTAAATAGCTGCCAAGTTATAATTACAAAAATCAAGTAAATGTGACAAGCTTGATTCTCCGCATTGCTTTGTTGTTGCCTTGTTCCCTTTTCTAGAACTTACCACTACAAACTAGTTATAAGATGTTTTGGTAGATTTTTATATATGATATGTTTTCAGAATGGGTACTGTGACTTCAGTGTCTTGCTCGAGGACAGAATGACAATATGTATACATAGTCATAAGTCGTTTGAAGTCACTTAACGCCTTGTCTCATTGTCAGTCTTAACATTTTGCAGACTTTTTGTTTTTACATTTTAGTGTATTCTGTCTATAACTTTCAAAGTAACATGAATTTTCTGTTCTTCAGGCAGGTACAGAAGATGATATATTCGTTTTATAACTGTCGCAGTGAACATTTTGATTTTTCTTTGCTTTTTCAGACACATTAATATTCAATGGGAAGTTTTGCCTCTTTATGAAAAGCCTATAGCTATGGCTTAATATAGCAGTATGTTACCATAGTCAGTCTGCAGCATAACCACACACACATTTCTAACGATTTAGAAGGAATGAGACAAAAACTACTCCAGGTATTATTGGAAGTATATACAACAGGATAATATGTTCCCTTCAAGGACTCCAGCCATGTAAAGATTTATGATCGGGGGGAAAATCTTGGGTTGTAGCTCAACACTGTTGGTCATAGGTCGCAGAGTGAGACAACGACAAAGTCCAAACTTAGAACCTTCGCACAAAGACAAGCTGCAGCTGACATCAAGTGAGTCTGATATTTTGGGGTCTTGATCACAGAGTGAGTCCTCCTCTCGCTGCGTCCGCGATCAATTTTAGCCAAACATGTGACCAAAAGCTCACCATCAAAGTAACAGCAAAAGATCTCCGCCGTGAACGGGATCCCTCCCCTTTTCTCTTTCATGTAGCACTAGTCTTAGCTAACGTTACAACCACGAGATGTTACCACACGAAGCCTGGAACATGAGATTCATTCCGACAAACTTTAGTTGTCGCCATGACTGATCGTGTGCTCCATTTCACAGTGCGCATATGTGCTGTCAATTTAAACTCCTCATATTGTGTAGTGTGACACTCAACAATCTTATAAGAAAAATGTGCAGTGGACACCGGGCTTTAGTTCCTTTTTAATCACATTGTTCTAAATATTTAAAATTGAGGTGGAGGAGAGATTTAATGTTTAACAGATTGCAGATTTGTCGTCCTGGTTCTTGGTTGACATCTCTCTACCGGGCCTAGTCACAAGAAACAAATACTGGCACAAAGTTCAACGTCTTTCTGTCAGCATACATAAACAACATTTTTTTCACCAGAGCTTCAGAAAGTGGTGCCATTATTCAGTCCTCAAGTTTTGATTGCTGTCAGTTGAAAAAACTTTGAGCCATGACCGTGGAGCCAATCCCTTACAAATAATTTTTGTAGATCATACATTTGGATATTTCTTTCAAAAACAGTTTATTTACTTTATGCTGGGTTCAGACCGCAGTGTCAAAATTGCGCCAAACGCCTCTGGTTGAACGGTTTTGCATTTGAGAGCAGACACTTGAAACTCGCTGATGCAATGAAATTATAGAATGTGAAGCTAGAATCTCGTACTAGCATTTCTGCCCTTGGGCATTATATGACAGTACATTGAACGCAACCTAAAAATCAGCTCACATGTTGTAGTTCCAACTAAGTCAGTTCTTTATAGTCAGATTGTGTTAAAATAAAGCTCAGATTAAAGTCTAAGTTCTAGTTAGCTTCACCCCCCCAGGGAATGTTGATGACATCAGTTGCAAAGTGTCAGTTATAACAGGATGTATTTAGCGGATTCAATAGATAAGCTGACCAAAAACCCCATATTCTTTATCCTTTATAGTAGGAAGTGTGAACCCAAGGCGCTGGGGGCAAATTTAATGTGAGCCATATTCAGAACGCAGTGAGATGGCTGTCTGACTGTCTGACCCTCTCGTTGAATGGCATCATTGTCTTCGGCTGTGACCAATCTAAATGACATCAGTGACATCACCGGAGCCGCTGCAGATGTAGGGGAATGCCACCGCACAGAGATGCATGCTAGTCCTCAGGCAGTGTGTCGCTACGGAAGGGTCACAGCCAAAATCTGGGCTCCCGCTTTCCATAGCAGCTGTGTGGGCATTGGCAAGGGCACGCAAATGCCATCGGAATCCATAAAACATTTGGATATTGACACGCTATCCACATAAATTAAAAAGACGGGACAGCCCGAACAAAAGACAGTCAGTTTCGGTGGATACGTACTTTTACGTAAATGGCCCAAGGCGGACTCAATTGATTTAAGTGGATTATGTAAAGGCATATTGTAGCACATCAGCTTGTTCTGCTACGCATAAGATCAATACCTGTCATGTCCGTATAACAAATGGGGCATTTAGTCTGTCTTGCATTCGACGCATCTGAATAAATGAGCATACACATATCTCCATGGGAACATATCTGCTTGTCTGGGAATTACTTGACCAGATCTATAATGAAAAACCGTCACACAATCAGTTTATTTTATTTTAAATTGCACAAGAGCATTTTTTGATAGTGTAGATGTCATTACTTTGCATGGGAAGTTCCACAGTATGGCATTAAACTTATATAACTTATCTTGTTCAACCAGAAGTGGTAGAAAAGATTTCAAAAGTAGTCAAAAGTAAGCAAAAGTTTTTGAAATGTGTAATTTCAAAAACTCTCTTCTTACTGTGAGTGGGCTTGTCTCTCCGCAGATCTGAACTGTAACTTGGCCTGGTGGCACAATGCTGTGGAACATGGCATTCAAGTCAAAGAAATAACATCCCTGGTGACAAGCAGGCGGTGGACACCCTGACTAGAAAAGTTACGTAGTTGTTACGTGCCACCACCCCTGGATGAAGTGGCACTAAAAGATGTTAATACCGGGCGTAGAACAAAAACGGGAGCGTGGAGAGGTAGGTAAATCGAAAAGGAAAATTTATTATTACAAAATTAAACAACTGAATAATACAAACGTAAACTATAATCAACTAGAGTCGCTGCAGCAGAGGACCCACTGGTCGTCCATGTGGTGGCAGCTCTGAACCTTTATCACCCGGTTGATTACCAGCAGCCAGGTGCGGCTCATTAACGGGTGGGTGGATCTGGTGGGTGGAGGCAAGGCCAAGAACAACAAAAATAGGACTAGTCTGTAACAGTAGTGCATCTGTAAACAAAAATGGGTATGGTCCCTTGTCCTAGTTTACTGTGTGCGGATTAGTTTCCAATTATTTAGTTTATTCAGTAGTCGTGTTTGATATTCTCTGTTCCATTTTCATGTTCCGTTCCATTTTTTATTCATGTTTTTTCTATTCAATGTTGCAAGTTGTCCCATATTACAGGGTATAAAACTGTCATAGCATCTCTCTTGATACCTTCGCCTTTTCCCATTGTTGTGTCTTCATCAAATCCCTCGTCCTCACACTTGACATCACCATTGTGCGCAGTAGCCCTCCAATCAGCAGCCAACAAAAGAATGCACAGTAGGTGACAATTAGCCATCTTATTTCCCATCTCTGCCTGCCCACTTACTGTCTGTGGAGTGTTGTGTCTTGTTTTTCTGACCTCAGGAATGCAGACAGAGCCCACCGCTAACCTGCCATCCCTGGGGTTTTATCTCTACTATATACACCATCATTTGTACAGACATGGTGAATTTATGGGACTATTTACTGTGCCACTGTGTCGCCAAGTGCAATGTTGTCCCACTGCTGTGTAGGTGTGGTTTAACAGGCCTGTATCACGCCCAATTACTTTTTTTTTAAGTTGTTAGTGACCATGGGTGCTTATTTATTACCTGAAAATATCTCTCTGTATTTTTTTATACAGATTTTCCTTTATTTTTTTTCCTTGCAAGCAGCCATATTTGTTTTGATATGGATGGACGTGTGCCTGATTGGCTAATCCACCTGCTAATCACACCCTTCTGAAGTGTGTATTCTGGATTTATGTTTTTTTCTAGCAGGTGTGTGAGTCCCCTATTTGAGTCAGTTACCAAATTTTGTCAGTTATGCTAGTCCGTTAGCCTAATATTTTCATTGTTTTACTAGCCAGAAACGGTTTAAAAGTTGTTGTTGTGGTCTTATTTAGCATCCATGTAAGATAAAAAGTTTCATAATCTTAATCTTTTTAGATAAAGACACATAATCACCGTACAAAAACAGTGCTTATGGCATTAAACGTATCCAGGGCTTGTCTTTGTTTTGTCCTTAATTCTGCCAAAATGTAACAGACACCTGTGTTTCTCTTGCGTTCCCTTCCCACAGCTGCAGATCCGCTGACCCTCCCCTCTCTCTCCTGCTCTTCTTCTGCCTGCTCACCTGAGGCATATACAGGTCTTTCAGTGACCCACAGGTCTCATTCACAGCAGTTTCACAGCGGTAAAAACCAGAGAGCTAAAGTTTGTCACTTCTTACTACTCCTGTTATATTTATCCAGATATAAAAACAGCCAAAGGTTGTACTGTTCTTTGCAGCAAGTGGAGTTAAATGATGGGAAAACGCACGACTTGTGTTCCCTGAAGGCACCACGGGTTGTAAGCAGTATACCAGGTTCTTGTTCTGTCTAGTTTTGATGTGTCATCACATTCTGCCTCTCTACATTTGTATTATTCCCTTTGGAATCCGGCTTGTCATGAAGTGAGAAAGCTAAAGCCTGAAAATAGACTGTTTGGGAACAGGGACGTTTGATGCGACAGGTAAGGTGAGCTCATGTGATGAAGATGTAACGAGGGGAATGCACAAAGAGGTAAATAAAATGTTACTTTGGAGTAGATGCAAATAGTTGTGTTGCTGTTACAACTGTTGACTGTACTTTCTCAAAGTCACTGTCTCTCCTTTCAATTACTTGGGGTTGTTAAAAATCCTGTTCCATGTTTATTTTTTTTCTCACCACTTCCTGTACTAGCTATCCACAACAGGGAAAGATGAGGTTTGAATGACTGACCTTCCTGTTGGTGGACAGACACTTTACCCTCTGCAATTTTCAGAACCCTTGTAAAAACCAAACTTTAGACTTTAGACTGAAAATTTATGGTTTCATTGGTTCAGTATTTGGTTTCAAAATTGGCACTTATTTTCCCATTATAATTCAAAAACAGATTAGATTTGAGCTGAAACAAAAATGTTTTTAATCTCATGCCATGCTTTGATTACTAGCCCAGCCAGAACCACACGCTTTGACAAAACTTTACAAAGATGAGTGGATCTGGAGCTGTATCCCGTCTCCCTGATTTCAGAAAGCGTGATTGACAGGCGAATTAACCAATTAGAGCACTAAACTGTTATTTATTTCAGGTAAAGGAAGTTCAGAAGTTTTGTTTTGAATGATACAAGAATTTGAGAGATGTCTTCTGCACACGTGATACAAATTAGCAGCTGACATTGGACAGTCTCAGGTTAAGACTGAGGATTTTCACCCGGTTCCAGACCCCTTGGAATGTAGAATGGTCTGGCTGGTCAGGCAAATGCTTTGATGCCTGGTGGGTCCTGAGACAACTCAAACTAAACAATAAAGCAGTTTAAAAAAAAAAAAATAAACTATCAAGACAATTGCTGAAGTTATTATTCCGAAACTTTTCTGTGGTTCCTATCTCTAAACTCTGAAATAGTCTGTATTCCTTTTTACTAAAACTACCTCGCTCAGCTCCTTCAGACTGCATCAAAACAAGGTCAGCATGAAATAAAGAGGATACTTAGGAATGTGAGGAATGAGCCGGAGGACGTAATGGACTGAGACTTTAAACACTAGCAGACGGCACTGGGGAGCGGGCCGCATCCAAAACTCTATAACTACAGACCTCCTCTCCTCCTCATCAGGGGAATTACAATGAAGGACACATCCCGCAGGACATGATGACATACAGGCTATTGTACACTAAGTGGGCTGTTTACTGCTCTTTGTAATGCACTTGGTTCAAGAGATGTTGTTTTTCCACCCGCTGGTTTTATACACATGGTTGTCTGACAGTGACAAATGTAGTTCAGTACATCAGAACCTCCACGTTTGACTTCCACAGCAAAAATAGACACTTGGAGAAAAGACAGTGCAAACACACGTCTCCATAAATAATTCTTTTTGATTTGACTACTGGAGCTGTGCGTCAGGGAACTCTCGTGGACAACATCGTTAACAGCTAGAAGTATTTTATCTGACTTCTCTGACTTTGACTTGCTCTTTAAGCTGGCAGTGCAGTTTTTGTTGTTTTTCACATTCGTGTGCATTAGCATAAAAGCTATAGTTTATACAAACTTACAGAATGCAAGTACCAAAGTAAAGTTTACACCAAAAGCGTAGCTACCACTTTATAATAACTACGCCTTAGTTAGCCTCAATAAAGCATGAAGAAAGGGGTTAAGTTACTAAGTCTGAATCACTCTTAATTAACTATTTGTTCGTTATAAATTATGTTTTGGTTTATGTTTTTTTAAAGAAGGGGTATTACACTTTTTTGGGGTAGTAACATCTAACACATAATATTTAGATCACCACGTTACCTTTTATTGTTTTGAAAATGCAATATTCACCGAATAAATTTCAGGTTTGTTTTTGACGCTCTCAGTCTCCCCTCCTTTTGCTCCCCACGCTAAGTCACTCCCCCTTCACATTTCCCTAGTATCCCTAATGAAACTACTGCACATCACATCAGGTTTGTGAAGTTGTAGTGTATTCTTTTGTCAGCTAAGCTTTGGATAGGATCGTGAACAAGATTATAACATGATATAAGGCTAAAGTAGTAGTTGTAAGTTGTGCTCTTGTAGGTTTCTGGAGTCTATACACATTAATCAGACTCAAATCATTTACTTATTACTGCATAAAATCCTCTGTTAGTATCATGTTGCTAATAGAGATGGTGGTAGTTTCAGCACACTCCATTCCCTGTCATCGCCAGGCAGCAAAAGTAAAAGAAATAGCTCCCCACAGAATTTGCAAGCATTAAGTAAAAACAAGAAATACAAATAAAACCATATCAAACCAAAATGAAATATTGACGGCAAAACGCGTTTTAATTTGAACATAATATAACTGTTCTGTGGTGTGGGAGCTGCAGTGTAAAGCTCTTGATGTTGCTAATTACTGCCTGCAGGTTTATTAGATGGGTCGTGGCCCTTTGATGAACATACGCAGTGAGCATCAGAAGAGCTGGGAGAATGTGAGTAAATGTTATGAAATCCACTGCTCATCTTCTGTAATGCTGTTTCCACTTTGGAGCTTCTCACCATTGAAGTAAAGCACTCCCGTAAACGTTCCTCCATTTCTTTCTACCATTTGGACGCTCCGTCTTGATAAAAATCTATGAATCCATCTGTAGCTTGTTGTTTGCAAAGTGCTTCTAACTCACTGTAAGCAAAGGTCATGCAAATTTGATCAGTGTTTGGAATTCAAATGAAAATGTCTTGTTCTTATCGCCGTCCCTTTGGAATATCAACTGGGTCTAGATTTAGAGATTATTATTATTAAACTAAATGTCATGCACCAACTGAACGATTTTGGCCAAAAATGAGATAAGTCATTGCATTATCGTTCAGTATCAGCAAATAAAGGTTTGGTGCTACAGACGTCAACTGTTTATTTGAACAATTTCTATTTGTACGTTAGAAGACACATATGCAAAATAGGCTTGCAGCATATCTGTAGGTGCATTTCTCTTCATTCACGCTTGTTTCATTAATCCTTTAATCCAAAGTCATCTTTGAGCACTCAAAAATGCTCAGTTTGCATTTTGCCCAGATTGTTGCATCACAGGTAAAAATCCAAACTTCTACTGCACAGTTTTTGAGTCCATAAAACAACACTGGACTCGTTCTGCAGTCAAATCGGGTTCATAACGGACACATAGCTCTATTAGCATAGCATTCATGTGGCCTAATGGATTCATTTGTTTATATTCTCATTGTTCATTCCCATTGTTGCCATCAGAGGGCGTTCTAATCCCTAACATTGGAAACTGAGGTGTTGTTATAAAGTGTGTTTTCCAAATGTTGACATTAAGTTAGAAAATGTGATCAAAAGAATGTTTCAAAGAGAATTAAAGCCATGAGAATGCATAATATGTGTTAAAATGTTTCATGTGTTGGAATAATGAACACAAAATCAAAAGTTAGAGGGCTCGTTTATGTGTCTAATTACCATGGGGACAGCTATTGCGTATTAATTTTAGTGCTATAAATCTGCATGACATGAATTTCTTTCACTCATACAGTGTTCATTCTGCAGTTCTTAATAAATCATGGTGAGTCATAAACCACAGAACTGCCCCCATAAATGTATTTTGGTGTTTTATGACAAAAGTTACCAGGAGAAACTTTGTCCTATTAATGTCCTATTATACTTAAAAGTCCTAGATTACACAAAATTGACTCTTGTGAGCTTTAAGCCATGTTAGTTATGGAGTTACCTTATCAAAAACATACCTGGAGTTGCGTTTTGTTTCATTCACACATGTTTAAGTAATCCTTTGTTATTAGTCTGTCTACATCTCCAAAGCTCAAAATGCTCCAAAATGTTCCACCTTGTGATGTCATTCAGTCGTAGTTTTCAAGTCAACAGCTACCTTTTACTTTATTTAGTAGAAATTGGCAATTCCAGGCCTGAAATCATCCAGATGATTCCAGTGAACGTGCATGGAGTTTTGAAAATGCAGTGGAGCACTTCCTGAGTTTTTTTTCATTTGAGAGAAGAACACAGCCTAAATAGGCAGGATTTGTGTTGAACATGTGTGAATGAAACAAAACACAACTCCAGGTATGTTTTTTATGAGGAAACATTATAATATAGATCAGAAAAAAGCGTAATATGTGCCCTTTAAACTTTTTTTTTTTTTTTTAAGAAAGCACAAGTATGTGGTTAGAATGTGAGTATGTTATACAGCAGTTTTCAACAGTGGAAAAATGAAACCTCAGAATTCAATTTGAGCTCCTAACTTTTATTGGAAATGATTTTTTTTTTTTTTGTCAGACATGATATGCCTATCTCAAATCACATCCACCCAGCTTGATTTAACACTGTTCTGTTTCATTACATTACTGTTTTGAAGCTATCCAGCCAGTACCCATATTGTGCAACTGGATACTTAATAAAGTGGTTTGAATTGTCCAGATGGGTGAGTCCACAGATGCTGCACAGACTGTAGGAGGAAGACAAAGCCCATAACAAGACCATTTGATGTGGACACCTTGTGCGGTACAGACACCCACCTGCCCCTCTTCTCCTGTTCTGTTGAAGCCATCTGGGCACTGCAAAAAACAATTTAACCTATGCAAATCAGGACTGAGCCACAGATGCATAATTAGTTTGGTCATTTTGGAAGGTGTACAGTAGTTTATCGAAAGCAATCAATTTTCTTTTTCAGAAATAGTCTTACAGTACAGGTAATGTAGCACAAAATGTTTTTTTAAAACTGAGTATTTAGAGAAATTTTGGGATGTGTATTTGTATCTGTCTGTGTATATGTGTCTGTATGTGAATGCAGAAATTCAGTTACTTTATCCCATTGTATTTGCAATGCACAACTTTAAACAAATATGTAAGTTTATGAATGCTATGAATGACTTACATTTCTGTGCTGTCCCATTTTGACAGTCTGTATTCGAAGGCTAACATTGCAAATTTAAAGGTGCACTCTGACTTCTGACTATTTACTTGTCTCAATGTAACTGACATACTGTGCATTCCAGGTAAAACATAGTATCGCCATGGAGATAAGCGAGTGGTGGACCCTCCACCAGAGAAGTTACTTTTAAAAGACATTTTCACACTAGTATTGTGTTGTTCAAGCATTAACGCTCTGCTCAAGTCTGAATGAATCTATTCTTGGGTTCAGCTTTTTGAGACATTTTGAGGACTTTTTTCCCATACAAAAGATAATATTTTGCCTGAAAATTCCAGACTCAGCGCTGTACCAGTGATTGATATCCATCTGTATAAAAAATACAGAAAGACATAATTTTGGATTTGCCAGGCAAATTCTATTTTGTTTTAAATTGTTAATTGCCATGGCAACAGTCCTAATTTTTCATAATTCTGGATTACATGGATTACTTGCGTGCACCAATCCATTTCTATGATGTACCATGTTTTGATCATTTTTGGGAACTGGTCTCTGGACGAACAGAACCTCTGATAACTACAGCCACTACTTCTTGCAGCAATTTAATCCAGGCATAGTAATAAATCAATGGTCTACAATTGGATCTTTAAAGTGCTTTCAGTCTCTGTAAAAGGAAGCTTCACTTTTTGCAATTGGAGGCCATTTGTCATTTTGAAATTAACTTTAAATAATTTATTCAGTTAGCCAAAGCCCATCGCCTGCAGCTGTTAAGAGACAATGACAAATCAAACCATGACGAGAAATACTTTTTTATTATTCTGTGTCAACTAAAATTGCAACTAATGATGTTAATTATGTTAATACATGCAAAAACGCTACAAAAAATACATATAATATTGCAAAATGAATGGTGGAAACAAACTGAAGCATATATAATTCAGGACAGGCCATTTCCTGAGTAGCCACAGAAGTCCCAGCGTGTCCTCAGCTTCACTAAGTGCCAGACAGACTTCATTAGGGACAATCCCACAGGAAACACATGCGATCACATCATCCATTCACATCTATTCACACGGCAGAGTTGTACCAAGGAGAGCCCAGCCAAGGTCACCAACGGAAAGGGCATAGAGGAGGAGTCAAGATACTTTTTCTGTTATAAAGCATTGCTAAATCCTTGAAATGTTACTGTCTAAAAATGTGAAAAACAGAACTGGTTCATTTAAAAATAGTTGCAGTGGTCCAGACGTTTCTGAACGCATTCCTGGCTTCATAATTATCCCCCTTGATGATAAGCAATTTTCACAACTTTCAGAGACCAAAGCTGTCACAGTAATGCTAATAAGAACTAGCATGCTAACAGCACACTTCCTGGTTCTTGGACAATAAAAACACTTTATAATCAGATATAGATAGCGCACAGCAATCTCAATTTCACTTTCTTCTAGTGTCTCCTTGTGGGTTTCCTCTGGCTGCTGCGGTTTCCTCTATCAACATAACACATACGTAAATCTTGCAGCTAAGGATGTTCTGATTAAACTACAATAATATCTAGAGATGGGGCCCTGGGCGCTGCACTGTTGTCAACACTGCTCCTGACAGGTTGCGAGCAGCATTGAAGGATGGATCAAATTCTGTAGACAGCTTGCCTTAAATCTCTTATCCTTAGTCAGCTAATTGTTCCTTATCTTTTGGCCTGTCTCCACTCATCTCCTTAATTCTTTGTAAAGCAAACAACCTTGTTTGTCTTCTCCCGTTAAACTTGTCATTGCTCACCAGTGGAGGACAAAGTACTCAGTTTTGTTACTTAAATAAAAGTACAGATACAGAGGTAAAAAGTTACTCGAGTAAAAGTATCACATGAAAAATCTACTTAAGTAAAAGTATTTAAGTACCCTTTTAAAAATGTAAATTAAAGAGTAAAAGTAAAATTTGTTAAAGTGTAAATGTAGTGATAGTGATTCAAAGATGATACATATTTTGATCAACAGTTGCAATACGAATCAATTTCTTCATTTTTTCATGAATTTCAGTTGCAATACGAATCAATTTCTTCATTTTTCTCATGAATTTTGTGTATTCATTTTTGTTTGCTCAAAGCCGAAGCTTGAACTTGAAAACTTTAGTCAGGATGTTAACATGAACATGGTAAAAATAACCCCTCAAATCATATGAAAAGTACTTTTTACTTTTTAGTCCAGTTCAAAAATGTAGTGGAGTATAAAGTACAGATACCTGCTCTCAAATGTAGTGAAGTAAAAGTAAAAAGTATCCACTGTAAAATGTACTTAAGTAAAGTACAGATACCTAAAAATTCTTCTTCAGTACAGTACTTTACTACTTTTACTTCATTACCTTCCACCACTGTTGCTCACCACATCTTTATTAAGTCTCATGTTTCCAGGGTACCAATAAGCCTTGCAGTTTCTCAAAATATGCATTTATTTGATGTCTAAATTATATTAGATCAACAACTTCAGTGCATGGTGAAGGTTGCCCAACACAGACAAAATAAGACCTTTTTAACCAACCATTTTTGTTTTTTCAAATATAATCCTATTCAATAAACACATACATTCTGTCTCTAATAATCTAATGCGCGGAGACAATAAACAAAAGACTTTTCATCATTTCACTTTTTCTTTCATGTCTGATGTACATTTATGTAAATTGCACAGCTTCATCAGATAGTGTGCCTACTCATCCTGCCCGCCTAGACTCTCTTGTGTTCCCGAACATTTCCATATGAGTAGGCTAATTATGTCTCGCTTTTCCATCCTCCGCACTGGGACGGATCGTCATGGGTGGTACGTTCACTGTATGGTTCATGTAAAGGTCAACAAGTAAACAGGGCTATCGTCTTTCATACACTCTGCCAGCCTGTGTGCCTATTACAGTGTGTGTGGGGGGTTGTTGGTGTAAATCACGGGCGCGGCTCTTTTAAAGGGATTGATCAACTCCCAGGAGGTCAGTGAAGAGGGAGAGCGGCTATCATTGTTAGTGATTTGATCATTTCATTCCACGACCATTTCCTCCAGAGGGATCAATGTGGCTGTTTGTCACCCCATCGAGCGCTGGGTTGTCAGAAAGTGGGGGAGGGGATGGCTATGGTATATGAGGAAGACCACGCTGTTATGTAGGAGTATATTTGGCTAATTTAGAGAGAAATATTGTCTTGATGATTAAATTATTACATTTGTTGTGAGTCAAATTATTTCACCATTTCATGTAGTTTATTTAGTTAATGAGACAAGGGATTCCGAAAAAGCATAAAAGACACTGCCAAAACGTAATCAATACTGCATTTAAATGACAAAACAATTCAAAGTACTCACCTGAATAGGTAACAAATGAACTAACTAGAACAATTCATGTTTTGTTTTGAGCAAAAAGTCCAACTGACTATTTTCCTTGACGCAATACAACATTACAAGTTTCAACTGACTAAAATTCTTCAACATCTCAATTTTAAAGCTGCACGATGTAACCTTTTTGATGGGAGGGGTAACCTTTTTGATGGAGGGCCTGCCAACTGTTTATCTCCATGGAAAGGTTGTTTTTTTTGCCTGGAATGTTCCAAACTATTGCGTTTAAATTTTGGGGTCCAGGGCAAGTTATACGTCAGCGCTATGGTAAGAATTCATGTTCTTCTTGAATATCATTGCATAAAAACAAAACAAAAAAACAAAACAATTTTTTGTTTGATTGAGCAGCAATTGAGTAAATACAAGAGGGGTAAGTTTGATGCCATACTGTGGAACATTTCAGCCAAAGCCATAACATCTCCTTAAGAGACAAGCAGGTGATGGGTTAGTTAAATCGTTAAGCTGTTATATCCCAAGGACTTTTATACCTCAGAGTGCTCAGACCTCTCCTTCCTAATGACAAAGAGCAGCCATGATGGATTAGAGAAAAGGAAGGAAAAGATTTGCCCTGGGGCACAGAAAGATGCCAAAATGGTGGTGTAGGAATGAGGAGAAGAGAGACAGATGAAGGAGGAAACAGGGGTGCATTGTGTCCGCTATAGTTCCACAACAGTTGCTTTCCAAAGAGCTCTCATCAAGCCACATAAAGAATGGCTTCCACTCATCATGCTGACCAACGCGATCGCGCCGACCTCTGCCTCCGTCTTGACACCATTTGCCTGCCGGTTTTCATCACCTGCTTTGTGCTTAGGCCTGTTCAACAATATCTGTCTGGATCTGGGTCACTACGCCGAAGGCTTCCTAATTGAGTGTGTGACAGGAAAATATAATTGGGTTCATGTGGGTTCAGGGAGAAATTACGTGGATTTAACACAACCATGTAAAATTAATCAATGTGAAATAATTGATTTGAGTTGCAGGACTGGGATAGTGAGGTAGCGTTTGGATCACAAAATGTTTTACACTAGATTCGTACAGCATCTTGAGCAAAATTTGTTTTCACCTAGCAGAGAAATTGTAAAAGCAGTTCTTCAGCCAAAATGAGACCGCTGTGCACCGTCAGCATCCAATTGTAAAGCTGCAAACGTTCTGTTTTTAACATTTTTAAGACATTTTTAGGGTAAAAGTAGGGTTTATAATTTTAGCTAAATATTGGTAAATCATTCACATCAATCAATCTGGTGCCAGATCCGTTTTTTTCCTCAGAGAATTGGGCAGGTTTTGTTGGAGCTGCCACGGGGCAACTTCCTGTGCCAAATGTATTAATAACGGATTTCTAGACAAAGCTTCCAATCCAAAACCAGCAGTGCTCTGGGGACCTGCTTTTTTAGTGTGAGAGAGAGGAAGCAGGTCTGTGTCATCGGAGGAGTGCCACTTTTATAAATACAGCCACATTGTGTGCTTTGGGCAGCACTGTTGGGCTGGGAATGGTCACTGAAGCCTTACAACCCTGCTCCTACTTCAAGGTGGGATTGCATTGTACAGGGAAGGTTGCCTCGGATCCCCAATACACACTTCGTCAACACTTTACGAAGATGTGAATCTGGTCACCGGTGAATCTCCTGGAGTTCAGACGAGTATGATTGACAGGTGGATTAGCCAATTGTTACAGTTCTGCCTGTTTTTTCATGTTTATCCCAGTCCAGCTCCACTTCCCAGCCTGTTCCGGTCCTTCTTTTGCTACCTCCCTGTTTTCCCTGCAGCTGCTATTCATTTCCTAATCAGCCCAGGGTAGCCTATATATACTCCCTCTGTTCATTCAGTTCTTGCTAGATTGTTGACCAGTCAAGAGCAACACTCAAGCTCTGTATCTGAAATACTCTGTCGTTTGCGTTTCTGCAATTCTGTATCCTGTACCTGTATTAATCCCTGTCTGAGGGACCTGTTCCTGAGTTTACGTCCCCAGCCTGTGTCATACTGAATCCCCAAAGTGGAAGAGATTTGTGTTGAGATTAAATAAGACATTCTTTCCTCAGTTGTTTATTGCCTTATTTGTCATATTAAGAATTACCTGTTTGAAGGACACTTTCTGTTGTATTTACTTTGGCTGTATATTTTGTGTTGCATTTGAGTCCAGTTTACCTGCGTGATACCAATCAAGGACGCACATGGTTTGTCCATATTAAAACAAAAGGAAAAAAAAAATATCACAGGGGACTAAAAAACATCATGGACTCTTGCAGAAATGATGAACAAAGCACTAAACTGAGTTAATCTATTAAATGTGGTTTTGTTTGTAAGTGATAAGTGAAGAATGAGCTCCTCCTGTCTGGCTTGTGATGACTGGACTGATATCATCGGAACAGGGAAGGTATAAACTTAAATGTTTAGCATGATTATGTCTTTGTTTTGCAATGGACAATCTAATGTCATACAGCGACATTTCAATACCTTTTAAGTAACATTTTGATTATGTACACAAAACATATAGCTGTCCTCATCAAATGTGCAAATGTTTAGTTGAAACAAAACATCACATTTTGCAAGCTGTACAGCACCTACCTCTACTCTGCTTACACTTTGTCTCAGTGGCACCTGCCAGTCCAAACACGAGTGCTGAGTCTAGCTGCTTTACTGTACACTTCTATACTTTGAATGCCTGCTCCATCATTTTTCATGTCCACATCCACCTAGAATTGTGTGGTTTTCCATTGGCCCTGTGCAGTCCTGAATGTTCTGATGGAGGTCAGGGGCCATGCCATTCATCATTGTAAGGGCGGCAAAATGATGACACAACACACCCACTTGTGACCTATATGCTATGCAGAATTTTTTGAAGTATTGAGGTTTTGAGCATTTTGATACTTATTCTATTGCTGTTTCTTTCATGGTTTAGACCTTGTTTATGTTCACTTTTTTTTTTCTTGTCCATGCTTTAGTTCAGAGGGTGGCAGGTACATTTACTGTTACATTTACTTATTTAACTGTTTTCTTACTTGAAAGATTTGGTTACTCTTCCCAACCTACTTTTTACTTTGCACAAACTTTGGCTACTCCACCTTATCTTAAGTCTTAGAGCCTTGTTTGTTTTAGCGTTAATTTGGTCGTGGTTTAGGCCGGGTTTTGTAGATCTCAAATGTGCTGAGCTCAGCTAGCTACACTATTGTAAGCTAGCTGAAACTGCATTTTGTACAAGTCCACTTTTTCATATTAGTCTGCTCACTCTTCACACACTTAATTCCTTCCTTCCGCTCCCATTTTCATTTTGCCGCTAAACTTCCCCAAAAGTCTGGACTACTTATGCCACGTTAAAACTCTTGGGTGAAGTATTAAGTGCTTTTCCTTTACGTAATAAACACGCTCAGAAGAATCGTAGAGTGGTACAATGGAGCAGGTTCAGGAACCCATCCAAATGACATCACATCCTTCCTATTACAACTCTTTTAGCGGCTACGTGCTGGCTTGGCAGGAAATAGTGAGTGTTCACTTCTTTCATTCTGCATATATGAAATCTGCAAGATAGGCAACACCCTCGCTGTACAATAAACTATATAGGCAGGTAACAAATGGGGTATTTCCTTGTGGCAATCTAAACGCCATTTCAAAACATAGCCTAGCGTGCTACAGACAGGTAGCAAGCATCTATAAAGGATGGGCAGGATGGATTACTCAGGAACCAGTGTTGCAATAGGCTACGTAACAATGACTTCTCACACCTGCTGACATTGTCAAACACCGGAATAAAATAGATTACTAGGACATCCAGTAAGTAACTACTACTCCCAAACACCAGAATTTACCAGCAATGGGAAAAAGGAGGTTAATGACTCACTGATTAACCAGAACTGAGGAAATTCAATATTGGAAAAGGAAATGTACCAGAAGTGTTGCGTTGGTGAACAGTATTGGTAAGTTTATTTTGGCCACAGTAGAAGAATGGCTTGTAAAATTATAATGATACACCTTTTAAGGCACATGGCTTATTAAATTTGCACAATATTAATTTTGTTCCATTTTCCCAATAGGTCAATATCCAAAGACATCCAACCAGAATGTATTTATTAATGCACCTGAATGAATATTGCGTTATTTCCTTTACCTCAAGACTATCCAGCAGATCATTATTTCCATGGTTTATAGGCCTCCACTTGGCAATGACAAGCTTATATACTATACTTACTTACTGGTGATGGGACTTTCGGCTCTTTTATGGGATCCGAATCTTTTGGATCCATTCATTTCAGAGTCGTTCAAAAGACTGGCTCTTTTACTATATATTTATGACAGAAACCAATGTGAGAACTCATTTTAACAAACTAATCAGAGAGAAACGACTAAGGCTTAAATATGTTTAAAATGGTTCAAACTGAGAGTGGGAGTGTGTTTACCCTTTGGAATTATGCATAATCTAAATTAAACGTGGCACTACAATAATAATAATTTTAAAACTAACTGTTAATATGATGCCAAATAGTTTTTTTGTGTCAGCTGCTCTGCCTCTGTGCTGATTCTTGTCGGTTCAGTGTTAATCAGTATTTAAAAAAATGCATACAAATTAGAAAAAGATTTGTCGCTTTTAATAATCCAACCGTTCAAGAACCAACTCGTTTACAAAAGTCACATCACTATTACTATATCAGCGTATCGTTCAATATATGATAACTGGAGCAATATCTTTTGGGGCCTAATATTTATCCTCTTTATATTACAATAGTAGGTGTCACCTATTTTTTTTAATGCAATACGGTAAGATTTGAGCTGTAGAGGAATGAAAACATCACATCCAGGACTAATTACTGGTTAATTCTGTTTGTTTATTGCAGCTCAGGCCTTTTCATGAGGCTGCATTTAAAAAAAAAGTTTACTGGGATTATTCTGGCTTATTGTTATCGTGTCAGTGACATAAAGTAGTTTTCTATATTTATTTCAATAAATATTTCCTTTATCGCAGTATCTCTGTATCTCTGTAGCAATGTATCATTCTTCAGTGTGTTATCGCAACAGGCCTAGCCACACCACCAAAACAGGGTGTCCAGGGCTTTATTGTGCATGTTTTCGATTCACAGGGGAAATTGGAAAGCTGGAGGCACACGGAGAGCCTAAAAACGTATGGTTTACGGGCGGATTGGTGGGTACTCACGGTGGCGGACGTCTTTCTCAAAGGAGCACTGCGATTGGTCATGAGTTTGCATACTGTAACGGAGATGGGCAGAAATGCAATTCAATAGGACATGCAACTTTTAAGATGTTTCCTGCGTGGCTGAGGACACTAGGGCTTGTTTGGATTTCGGTTACAGCTGCAAAAGACGCAGGACAACAGTGCGTCTGCTTTGGGTCCGTGATAGGTGTAGGATGGTTGGTTGTGTACTGGGCCTAAAAGTTCCCAAAAAACTGGACAGTACTGGATTTTCCCACTCATTACGTTTACACAACCAAATTCAAATCTATTAGTAGTATTTACATCTCATTTACGTTGATTTTCAGACATGCTAGGAACTGCATTACTTCAGTTATTTGCTCTCCACAGCACAAATAAGCAAACTGAACCTCTGGTGGGTTTTGCTTTAACTTTAACGTAGCCAAACAAAACAAAACAGCATGTGCTAGTCTGCAGTGGACGGGCCATAGTTTGTCATTGCTGCTGATCTAAAACGAGTAAACGTCCAAACACATTTTTGTAATATTTGCCTGGCTGTTTCTTCCCTCACGCAATTGAACGCCTCTCCTAGCCTGCACCTAATGCAAATCAGACTGTGCCGTTACATGTTTAAATTGGACTAGGCCAGTGACTGATTGTTTACAGCTAAAACTATTGTGTCATCGTTTAAATTTGTGTGGATTGGGTCATACCGCTCGCCTACGCCTTTCAAGATTGTACTGGTAAACCCACTGACTCTTAACATCTGACCATGGAGCAGCCACCATCTGCCAAGGTGTGGGTGAGTCCAAACTTTGACTTCACAAACTGTCAAGATAACGCCATCATCCTCACCTTCATCTCACTGACCTCTGACCCCCCAAGTGCTAATGATAACTAAAGCAAAACAAGCTAAAATTAGAATCTATTTATGTTTTCCCTTTTCATCCATTTTTTTTTTTTTTTTGCAAACAATAAAAATACATTTCTAGTATTTTAATCAAAGCAAAGTAAACGCAAGCACAACCCCCACATACGGACAAAAAGCAGATGGGGACTGGTGTGTTTATAGAGTGATAGAGATCTGTCTGACCTGGGCCTTTGAAGAACATATGAGACACTGCAGACTGCGTTAACTGCATTAGTGTGTGGGGCTTGGCATTGTCCTGAGGTTAATCTCTCCAAGGGGACTCAGGAGGGATTGTCACTGGCTTTGATACTTCTATAAGCAATGCCAGGAATAAGTATTTATTGTGGTATTGTGGGGAGTCTCATAGTATTACTGTTATAATTTCTAGTAATGATCTGGCTTAACTGCTTATCCCCTGCTTCTTGATGTCATGTGGTTACAATCTAAACATACTCCACGGTCTTTTTCAAGTCTATTCACCTTCGCCAGGTTCTTTCTGCTCATTTCAACACATTCATTCACACAGCTAACCAAATATGAATTTAACTGTTTTTTGCCTTTAACATCATCAGTCCTTAATGCACTAGCAGCTGGAGTCTTTGCATCCTCTGCCGATTTTTTTTATACAAATGTAAAGCAGTTGTTTTCCATAAAGTAAATCCATGAAATTGCCTGGGGACTCAGAATACACACTTCACCAATTATTTACAAACATGTGAGTCTGGTCACCATTAAATCTCCCCGAGTTCAGATGGGTGTGATTGACAGGTGGATTAGCCAATTAGGGACATGCATGGTCTGTCTATATCAAAACTAATAAGGCTGCTTACAAGGGAAAAAAGAAAGGGGAAAAAAAAAAACATCACACGGGTCCAAAAAACATCGCAGATTTCTGCAGAATCAGTGAGTGAAGCACTATATTATTTATTTCTGAGATGTGACAATTCTGATTTTGTTCAAAATGATGGTCAGTGGTCACATTTTTATATGGCGCTTTTCCACCTTCAAGGCACTGAAAGCACTTTACATCAAGAAACCACTCACACATTCACACAGTCAGTCTTACACCAATGTACGCAGACAGTGGGGGTAAGATGGGTTCAGTGTCTTGCCCAAGGATGCAACGTCACCATTCATCTGTGGGAGCTGGAATCACATTGCCAACCTGTGGGTCCATGGATCTGACCACTCTACAATTGGTGCTTTTTTGTTATGTCGAGAGCGTGATTCGAATTTCCAACCTTCATACTGATATCCCTCTGTATAAAACAAACCCGTGAGATATATTGCCATGCTTTGTTTTTCTAGCGGCGTTCAAATGATTGTAAAACTCTTTAAATCTATCATACATAAATTTGTATTGTAAGGTTGCACCTGGTTCTCTTTTGCCCTTGACCACATAAAAGCTCTTGAAGTGTCCGGCTCAGGCTGTTTATCACATGCTGCTGCTGTGGATTCCCAGGACCTGCAGTGACCACGAGGCCTTGCCTGAGACCACAACACTGCAGTAGTGATGGATGAATACAGGGAAAACTGATAACATCCATGGGAGAAGTGTTAATAAGTTATTCAGTTACAGAACAACAACATGTGCCCCCAGGGGATGAGAACAAAGAGGGATGGTATTTGTAACTACAATGTACAAGTTGGTCACTGAAAATTATTTGCCAAACAAATTCTTTCTTTGTATGGTTTTAACCAAACCTCAGGCACTAAAACAAATATGTTATGAGTAATCAGTCACTTATTAATCTGGGTTTCGACAGCCTGCAGTAAAACTAATGTCATAAACAGACGGGTCATTGAGGACAAGTATAAGACACATTTAATTTTACTTTTATATAGCTTTGCCTGGATGGTTCTGCAGTATGGCATTAAATTTATCTACCTTGCATTAATGAATTACAAGTGGTTTTATTGTTCAACCTTAAACACCTTAAACTGTTAGCAGGCCTGCCTTTCCACAGATCTGAGCTGTATTTTGGCCTGGCAGTGGAACTTGCTCGTCTCCATGGAGATGAAAAGGTTTGATGCCATACTGTGGAACATTGCAGGCAAGGCTGTAACGTGTCCATGGAGACCAGCATTTGGCATACCCTCCCCCAGAAAAGTTACATAGTGTAGCTTTAAAATCTAAGGATGTTTTATTATTGCAAAGTGTGAATAGATGCTTTACCTTGAACGCCTTGAATAAACAGTCAACCAATTTGTCAGAAGGCCTAAAAGTAAAAGCCTGTTATCCCTTTTGTAATACTTGGTACTTCACAAGTCCATTCATCATGTTTTAACAGCTAAGCAAAATATGCTTATCTTGCATTTAAACACCGAAATCTAAATTACAGTGTAGACATAAAAATATAACTTTTAAAATACCAACCACACATATTTGCAAAATTGAAAAATGCATGTTTTAGTCCTGGAAACCCATTGAAGTAGGTTATTAGGCCACAACAACAGTATTTGCCGTATTACCCCGTGTGAGCCAGTGAAGGCATCCGAAAAACTGTAATGACAGGGGGAGTGATCGCAAACAGCTGAGGGGTCGGAGCGATGGAGTCCTCGAGCGCAAGTAAGGGCGTGTTTTTGTCAGGGAGAACAAAGGCACGGGTTGATTAGTGAGCCAGATGGCACGCATAGCAAACCATTAAACATTAACCAATCCAAGAGCTTTAATGGATGAGGTAAGAGATGAGGTCACTACCTGTAACCACTTTAGCCGTGCGGGTAATGGCTGTGGGGGTGTGATTTAGAGGTGGCAGGGGCAGACTGAAACTGGGCCTGTGTATGTGTGTTTGCGGTGGTGATGGCAAATATATGTACACAAGCTAAATATGGACAAGGTCAATGGAGATGGGGAGTTTTGGATGGAGAATGGCTAGGTCATTACTAACTCTATGTGCAAATGTGTGCACCTGCTCATCTGTCACTGGATCGTGATTGATTGTGAAAGGCAAGAGTTGACAGTACACTGTAAAAAATATGCTGTAGATATTACAGTAACTTGGTGGCATCTAGCTGCCAGTAACTTACTGTAGTGTAGTGATACTGCAGACCCACTTCACAGCAATATATTGCTGTAAAGTCAGTCTACAGTACAGTAGTACTGTAAAGTTAATCTACAGTATCACTACTGTAATCCACTTGTAGTGTAGTGATACAATACTGTAGATGAACTTTACAGTACTACTGTACTCTGAACATACAGTATCACTATTGTAATAATTACAGTAACCTAAGTACTACTGTCATTTTTTACAGTAGTACTGTACGGCAAAATTACTGTTATTTTAAAAATTATCCTTAAAAATTTCTCAGGTAAAACAGAAGTCAGAAATACACAAAAGTGTACATAAAGACAAAATGTAACTGATTTACAAAGTACAAACCCCACCTTATTTTATGAGACTGAACTATGAACTGCATTTCTCATTTACTTAGTGAGTTTAACCTCTCCCACGAGACTCCCACCTGCACATGTCTCTACTGTGATACAGACTTACAGTAGTGCTGACTGTTTCAGGGAGGGCCAGTTTGAAATGACTGATAATGTAACTACTTTTACATTTTATTTGCTATATTTCTCAATTGCGTCTACTTCTCTCCTAATAACAGAACCCGTTAGAATTCAGTCCAAATCCAGATGTTTGAAGGTGTCATTTGTACACTTACTCATTTTCTCCTATGAAGAGCAGTGAAAATAATGTTTACAATTTACTCTTTTTAGTGACGACACATCTCACATTAAAAAGGTTATAAATGTCACAGAAAGTGTACGAGGTTGAGGTAAGAAGCTGGGTTATGCTAAGCTAGCGTTAGTTGACGCGACACACACTGCATTTCCTATGTTACGCCAAATTATTACTACATTATTTGCATATTTGATACAATTTGTGGTTAAACATAGAATTTTGAAACGCAACTGTCTCTTGTTTGATGACAAAGTTAGAAATCAGTTTTTGGTTTGATTCGGAAGTGACTATAGTATATGGTGGGAAGCATTTTTTTTGCTAATTTTGTACGACAGCCTTACTACTGTGAGACTTCTGATATAGTAAGCTGTATTATCAATACCATTACAATTCCATTTTAAATTATTCATATTAATTTGGACTGGGATTAATTACCTCTATGTGACTGTTCATTTGCTTGATGTTATTACAGAACCAAAAGCATGTTCTATTATTCATGGGCCAAACGTGTGTACATTTATGAAAAATTTACATGTTACTTTTCCCAGAATACAGAAGGAGTAAACCACACAACAATAAAGAGAAGAAATCAACATCTCCTGGCACCACTCTTTGGCGACCCGTGTCACCTAAGGCCAATTTGAGAGGTATGCTCCCTTTACATGACCATAGCAGACGCCAGCCGTGCATTAGTTTGTCTGTCCAAGCTGCTCATTATTAGAGGAGATACTGGCAATGCAGACCTTCATTTAAAGCACCTTAATGCCTCACTGTCGCCGGCACACACCCACACATGCACGCTCATAATTATACATTCCAGGGACACATTGTCTCACTGTGACAGCCTTCGATGTCAGTACGCCTCCCCAGCTCCCTCCTGTCTCATCATTTGTTATGTATATCTTTACTTCAGTGTCTGGACATTCCTGGGTATAAAACGTGCATGCATGAAAACACAACTGTATTTAAGATGGCAGACTCCACTAATGGCAAACAATGAGACCCCATCCAAATATGGCCTGCGCATGACCTAGCTACACAATAAAAGTCTGTTTTTGTGATATTATCTTGTCTAGTTGAACTGCAATTTGTGGAGTAACCCCACACTTAAGTAACAAAAGAGTCTATTGTGAAACGGTTTAAGATTTTAGCCCATTTTAAGTCTTGGTGCATAGTGCAAAATTTAGCATCGTATGAGCAAAGAATCAGTAGTGCCCTTGTCTAGTGGGTTATATTAGGAGAAGTTGCATTTTGGTGCCAAGATCATTTATGGTGCCAATTCACTTTATGTAACATTTTACTGGTTGAATGAAAGCAAACAGGAAAACTTGCGTTTTTTCTTTACAGACAATTGTCCTCTTCAGCGATGTTTGACCCGTGTCCTCCATATCGAATGCATTTTAACAGATTGTGCAAAGTAATCCATTACATCATAGTATGCTTTCTTTTATTTTCTCCATTGAATATCTAATGCAATGCTGGCTGCACATCCATGATTACTTTGGTAAATAGATGTTTTGGCACAAGAGTTGTATCCATGCAGCATTACAACAAAACCTCCACCACACATTTGTGAAGGACACTTCTGTTTGAAAATTCCATTTAGGTTAATCTGAATTTTATTGTGTGAAAGCTAACAATTTTGCATTATTTTTTAAAATTAGTAGAACTTTATCATTCATAAAAGTTAGACTCTTTGGTGTTTTTTGTGAGTTGTTGCAATGTTTTGCGCGATCCTTTAAGTTTGGAGAGAGATGAAGTAAGCACCCCAAACAATATTTAATAAAGATCAGGACTGTTATCACGCATAAAATTTCCCATTAGCCTATGTTAAACCAATGGAGATTTTATGCTAAATACTAAACCTAGTATGTAAACATTTTCTCACTGTTTTTATTATATCATTTATGTATTTATTTAAAAAGGGCCCATGCACAGTTAGAACATAAATGTTGATGCATTGTACCAGAGTTGCCTTACATTCCCAGTCAGTCCCCTGGCAGGGAAAAGAACAACCCACAAACATTTGACAAAACACAAACAAGTGACAACGAGTTGAAACACAAAAAGTGCACATGCATTAAAACTACTACACCCTTCCACACACAGAGACACACGCATTTATACATACAGAGCCAGAACCATTGGAGTGTAGAACCTAAAGAGATGATTGTTTTAAGATTGAACTAAAAAAAACGCTTGAGCACCCAAAACTGTAAACAGTTAGATGATTGTTTACAGTTTTGGGTGCTCAAGTGTTTTTTTTTAGTTCAATCTTAAAACAGCTTTTTCAGGCCACTACACAGTGGAATATGCTGCCTGACTCCATAAAGTCATGTCTCAGAAACTGATTGTCCAAAGATGGAGTGACAGAAAGGTACGGCACAGTCATGCAGAGAGGTTATTCTTGTGGACCTTGTGGTTTGTTGCACTATAGCTCACAAAGTCCTTCAAACAGTCAGGAGCCAAACCATTTAGAATTTTGAAAACCAGACACAGATTGGAAAAGAGTCTATAATTTTCAAGACTCAAAAGATTATATTTTGCCAAGTGATGGTGCTTTAGGGGCTTTTTATCAAAGATCTTTAAGGCTGGTTTATACACTGACTCTAAAGGTCTGGTAGCAATTTCCCCAGCCTGTCCCCAGCAAGTGATGCAATAGAACAAGTGGGAAAAAATAAGAGCGTGCACAAATGTTCTGGCTGCTTCCAAGGACAGACAAGGTCTAATATGTCTGAAGTTAGCCATTCTATATTTGATACTTTTTGTCATGTTCTTGATGTTTTGTTTTTTTTTATTTAGGTTTGAGTCCAAGGTGACCCCAAGATATTTAAATTCAGAGACATTAACAATCCTCTATTTATTTAATAAAATGTCAGGGGTTGAATTGTGTGTATTGGTTTTGGAAAAGAACATAGCTTTGTTTTGCTAATGTTTGGCTCAAGTGATCCTGTCTTTGCCTATTCTATTGTGTGATATTTACTGGTAGTGACCTAGCATCGTATTGTGTCCACAGCTCTTCTGCTTTTCTAGCAAATCACTTTGAAAGTTTAGCACATCTGGCCAGTAACGTTACGTTTTTGACATTTGAGCTTAAGCTTTATACATATAATTCCAGTGTCTAATCTATCCAAATGCACTCAAATGTAGGTTTTGCCCATTGAAATACAACTTGATAGACCAGACTTAATTGTTTTAATAATTGCAACCATACTTTTCATGAACTGAGATGCCTTCAAAGACAAATGACGCGTGTATGCACAGCCCATCAAATTAATACAGACCAGCTACACTGACAGTTATTGACTATGCTCTTTAGTACAACAGTCACATCCTGTACCCACCACTTACTCTAGTCTGCAAACATAAAGTCTGCCTCGTCTGTCTGAGTCACGCTGTTTATGGTATAACTTAATTTGAACCATCCATGACAACTGACCAATCGCTCACTCAAAATGGACCACACCTCCTCTCTCTGTACACTTCGTCATGCTACGCTACATCCATACATCTACTACCCAGATGCACACCCTGTGTCTTCTTTCTATTTACGAGTCCTTGTTCTTTGCTTCAAACCATAACTCGCCGTGCGGCAGCCTGCAGAGCCCGGTCATCCGCAAATGAGATAAGAGCACTAATGTGATTGGGAGAGAGACAAAGATAGAGAGGGAGAGAGAGATTGCTAATTTAATAGAGACTCCATCAGGCTAATGGAACGGCGGACTGACCGGCCAGCCCTTGTGCACACACGCATTTGCTCTTGGTATTGTACAGCACAAGTCTGGGAAGCTATTAGCATTCAGTGCAGAAGGTAAAGTTAAATGAATATACACGAGCAGGGACAAGGGAGGATAAGGCAATGAGACTGACGAATAGACTGTTTGTAGACTAGATCTGAATATATTCTAGTTTCAGATGAAAGCAAAACAAAAGGAGTTGACTAAATTAAAAGACAGTGACAGTCACACACTGACATTCAGTTTAACTAAGGCAGAATGTCTTTTTTGCAAAGTCAAATGGGGGAGGTAGTGTCAGACAGTAGGGGGCGGAAGTTAGCCCTATCTCCAGAACCAGAAACCAAGTGTGAGACGGGTGTATGCTCCTTCGTCCCGGTTTAAGGTTGTTGGCGATTTTAACTTACAATCCTGAACATTTTGAATGAGTTAACTTATTAATTGCAATTTTGTCCACTAGCAGAAAACAAAACACTGAAACCATGAACCTTGGGATGATGAATATTCTGGATATTCTAAACTACTTGAATCGAGAATTTGTTTTTAAGTCATTTTACTGTTTGAAATTTTTACCCTATCCAATTTTTATTAACTTATTAGACAAACTTTCACCCGATAGTAGAGAAAGATAATACTGACTGCAAATACCTTGACATTTGTGAAACTATCTACTAAAACTTTTGACTAAAAATAGTCAAAAGTACTCAAATAATGGATGCAAATCATGTCAGCTTCTCCTTTTTATCAGTGCATCCTGACAGATTAGAAATGCTTGTTCATGGCGGGACAGTGTGGACATTGAGATCTAATGCAGGTACAAAGGGGGCGGACATGATGGATGCCTCCTCACTCAAAGTCCGTCTGGTACAGCACTAATGAATGAATGAAGTGCTCCCTCTTCCCCGGATGTCTCCACGCACACAAACATACTCTGATTTATTCGCACTTACGCTCTCGAGTGCGGAAATTTGGACGGGTGACAAAAGTACGAGCAGGACGTGTCCTTGACTGGCGCGTTGCTTGTTCTCTGTGTGCTTTTTTCCTTCTGAGAGAATGGCTTTACGTTGTGACGTTTAATCAGTTTTATTTTGCCGAGTCATTTCGTTCAAAACTTTTTTTTTTATTGATTCAAAGGATGCGTGCGTTTTATTCATAATCCTGAGTAGAAAATTGAAGGATTGAAATAAGTAATACAATTTGTGATGCATAAAATTGTAATTTCTTCAAAGAGGATTTGAGGGAAATAAGCTACAGAAATGTTTTTGGAGTTTTTTGGTGTGCATATGGTCTTTAAATGCTCTTATTTCAAGATGGGATGAGTGGATCTTTGAAGAAATCCTAAACAGATCAAACCAGATCTCAAATGAATGGAATCTTTTTTTTTAATAATTTTCTACAATTTTCTACAGACACTGAAAAATTAAACTAATCAGTCTGACAAGAAATAAACCTAAAATTATTTGACACTGGTTTGTTTTTTTTTTATTTATACATATGACAATTTCACCATAGTATTTCACCTTATACACCATTCGCATCATTGTGGTTGATTTTGAACCAAAGTGTTTACCTTAGTCATCTTCTGATACATTAGTTCTTAATAAGTGACTAGGCTGTCTTCTTAAAATATATAAATATAAAATGTAGGCTTTTGGTAGACTTTTGAAATTAACAGGTGTAATTATTAGGCTCCCTTTAAAGACTCAAAAATCTCATATCACCAATCCAATTCCAGAAGCTCTGCTGGATTAGCTGGTCAGCTCTTAAAAAAATACATTATTATTTTGACAAGAATAAATTTAAATCAGGTACAGACCCTTTTTTTCTTTATAACATGCATGCTAAAAGTTGCTAAATAAGAAAAAATGTACTGTATAATTTTCAGTGTATCAATAAATTTTACATAACATTTAAAATAAAAAAACAGTACAGAAGCTACTGACAAGAGTACCACAAACATGAATAGTGGGCAGAAATTGAAGAATTACATGGAAGCAACTGCATGACACTATCCCAGACAGTTGTTTTTGTGTCATGGTGCAATATCACAGTGCAGGAAAGGACTAAGTGGGCGGGGCTAAAAGACTCATGGTTTGAAGTCATCAGGTACAGGCCTTTTTAATATAAACATCTAATTGAAAGTAGCATCCAAACTATCATCTTGCGGAGTAAGAGAAAAATTCAAATCTGTCAACTGGACAAAAAAAGTTGAATTTTTCTTTTACTATGGATCACACCTGGACGACTGAGGGAGTACACAGATATCAGCTGGAAGATATCTAAAAACATAGATTAGCGTCTGTACAAGAACATTGAATGTCAGAACATCCAGATGTCCTCCTACAAAAGTACATGGTGTGCTTCAATCTGAATGCATTAATAGCTACAAGTAATTATCCTCAATCATCACCCTTATTAGCATGGAAAATTGCACATGAAAAAACAGCACATATAGTTCAGAGCAGAGACACCCATTCCTAAAAATGGCAAACTGTCTGTTAAACCTCATGTCAATCTAACCTACGCTAACATGAACACGCTGTCTGTATCGGTTATCTTTCATTCACTCCTCTCCTATGAAAGCTGACACGATAATGATGTTCTTACTTCCACATGTCTACTTTTAAATCTGATTTGGGTTGCAAAATGTGTTACTATGTCCCGATCTGATATTCATTTATGGGTTTTTCATTGTTTAAAAATTAATTGTATTCCGTGTTGGTAAGATCCAACTCTTTGAATACATTCTGGGTGTCATCTCCTAACAGAGAATTCAAAAAGAGATTCAGTTACTCAATGACACACAGTTTTATACAGGCAGACATGCTCACTCCCTCTGGTAATTGTTCTGGTACGTCACTATAGCTTCAGGATCACATTTTATTTCTTTTAATCTTGACAAATGTGCCTTTTCTCTGTCTGCTGAGGATTCACAGTAGACAGGAGGAGCAAGGTGGACCTGACGTGAAAAATAACATCCAGTATCTAAGCACATTCACATAGCCTCCAGAGGAAACCAGTCTGGGAGGCTGAGAGGAGCTAAAATGGTTATGACCAATTGTGAAAGGAATGGAAGGCTTCTTTGAAATTTAATAGGTGTACTTTTCACCTTTTTTAAAAATGGGAAAAAGAAAGATAATGTTGTTTTAAAAGGTAGTTATATGATATGACATCTTTCTCCCACTCAAAGGCATGGGTTATGTGTTTATCTTAATTACTTCTAAAACACATTTACATAATCAATGGCTAGTTAGTCAGAGGGTATCCATTAGTTTTACATGCCACTATGATGTCCTACAGCTGTGTCCCAACTAGGGGTATGGGGACGAGTTGGGGTACGCATGCACTTACCAGCAGGTGCTTGGAATAATTGCAGATCTTTTAAAAAAAAAAAAAAAATGTTTTGGTATTTGAATATAAAATGTTCTTTGTAGTACATTTTACATACTTACAAATGTTTCTGTTGGATAATTTGGGGCACTAATATCACTACAACACTCTGCGTGTACTAAGACATTAAAATCACAATATAAACAAATCAAAACCTAAAAATCATCAGAAAATTAACATTAAAAGAGAAGAGTGCAGAATAAAAACCTTTCAGTCATATTCACAGCTAAACAGAACCGTTTTGAGCCTGGATTTAAACATTGTCAAAGTAGAGGCCTGTCTCACATCTTCAGGAAGACTGCTCCAGGTTTTAGCTGCATAAAACTGAAACACTGATTCCTCATGTTTGAGGACTTCAGGGACCAGCGAGTCAGTGCCATATGAACCATCTCACACTCTAGTCCTAACATGTCGGAGATGTATTTTGGTGGTCAGCCATGGAGAGACTTTAAAGTAGCTCTGCTTGTTACAAGTCTATTCTCTGAGCCACAGGAGCCAGTGCAGAGACTTATTTACTCGTACTTCCTGGTTCTAGTCAGGACCCGAGCAGCAGTGTTCTGGATGTACTGCAGCTGTCTTAACGCTCGTTTGAAGAGGCCAGTGAGCAGGACGTTACAATAGTCTAACCTACTGAAGACAAATGCATGGATAAGTTCCTCCAAGTCTGCAAAAATCAAAGGTATACTGTCAAAACCAATGTTTTTTAGATGGTAAAAAACTGCAGATGTTATTGAACTGATATGGTCAAAAGTCCATTATATTTCTAGCCTAATGTGAAGGTTTTAGAGAGAGACTGGAGATGACTGCTGACATTTTCTTAGTCTTTGGCCCACAGAAACAATGACTTCAGTCTTGCCTGAGTTTAGCTTGTCTGTTGTTTGTGCACTCACACAAATATTGTGGGGATTTATCTTCCTGTGCAAGAAAAAATACAAGAATGAAGAATGAAGAATCCATCTTGTCTTGCAGTTGTGATTGGGCCCCACCACCACTTAGACAGAGATTGGACCAATCACAGACCAGCACTGTACTTTGGTAACCAATCACAGGGCAGCATTGTGCATCTGAGGACGAGAACGATGTCTGCGCTTTTCTCTAAACTGGATTTGAGAAAAGTTTGATTGAAGCGTCACAGCAGTGCAACAAACCGAGAAATCAACTAATCAACTTGAAGTATTTGTCAGAAGGTTCTGTCTTTTCCCGACCGGTTTCAATGAGCTATCCCAGATTGTTGATGTATAGAACTCAATTCAGGGTATTGTGCTTGCAGGGAAACAAGTCCTCTGCATTTGACCCATCCTTCAATGATGCTGGGGCATGTAGGATTAGCCCATTGTTGCATGTTTGGCTGCCTTTCAGAGTGGAAGTTTCCTACTCAACTGTGTGTCTGCCATTGTTGGTTTGTGACAACATTCATCAAAAGGCAGGGAATAGTTTAGGGTCAGGAGGATAACCAGATTTCCTCAAGCTCATCCTGCAGAAAATGGCACAAAACAGCACAAGAGACACAGTGCTGGTCACTTGTCCTCAGTTTGCCCTGAAGTTTGTCCAAAGTGGAACATAACTTGTCACCTCTACAATACTTCCTGGAGGCACTGAAAAATACACTACAGCTTAAAAATGTACTTATTGTTGCTCCTCCAGTACGACCAATTTCTATGTTGAAGTAGCTGTCTAAGGTAACATTCACCTCAATCAACCAATACAGCCCAGCATTATCCAACTAGCTGTTGGATAGTTACCTGTTCCATTGCACAATATGTTATATACTCTACTACAACTTCACAAACCTGATGTCCAGTATATTGTTTTATATCCTACTTTTGTATATTTATGGAAAATTGCCATGCGGTAGCATGGGTGACGTAGGCCTGTGGGCTGAGCATTAAACAGGATCATACTGCTAACCTTAAGGAGTCTTCAAATAAGTAGATTATTCAAACATACAACATGTAAAACCTATTCAGGCACGTTTTTGATGAGGGATCATTATAGCACACATGGGGGGCACAACTATTTCAAAAATGGGGGGGGCATACTCTGGGACGTACGACAGGAGGGGGGGGTCTGTTAATTAAATGGACACTGTAGCTTTGTAGGTGGAGGGTCTGAAACCTTTTCGTGGTAATAAAACACTTTAAATGCAAGATCTGTTTTTACCATAATCTGGAACATTCCAGGCAATGAAATATTGTTTTCATGAGACAGCCGACCCTCCACCAGAAAACACATAGTGCACCTTCAAAATTCCGTGACAAAACATAACTCTGCTGATGCATCAGTCAGTTACAGCCTAAGGCTAAATGTTAAAAGTGATTTATTTCGTAACTTTGGAGAACAATATTCATTCATTTCATGTAGGCTCACAATCTAAAGCATGTGTTCTCCTGCTCTTCCTGCTGCTGTTCTGTCCCTCTATTTCCTGCTCAGTCTAATAACCAATCAGTGTTGTCATACTGCAGACTGGACGTGAATAAAACAACCCGAAAATTCACTGCAGTTATTGATTGCTAATTAGGCTTACGATAAATAATCTATTATTTCTAGTATTTAACATCATAAATGAATTGAAACGTCAACCCTTTTTATTTAAATGATTCCTGAACATATCGAGACAAAATAAAAACTCCCAAAGAGCTAAAAATCTGCTCTGTCTGGCTGAGGTCAGGTCTTGTGTCCCTGCTTCCTCTCTCTACCCAGCACACAAACCCTCTGCTCCTCCCTCTACTTTGTTGCACTCTGAGCACGGAGGAGAGAACGACTCATGGAGCCTGCAGCTCAAATAGTTCACTTAAAAGAGGGAGTTTCATGGCAGTACACACTATTAGCAAATGCATAAGATAGACAGGGAGACTGTGCAGTAAAGGTGATGCCAGATTTCATGTTGTGACAAGCAGCCTGACTTGGGGGGTACCACATGGGCCTTTCATGGCTTCTTTTCAAAAGTGGTTGGTTAATGAATGGGTGCGAGGCCCATGAGTATAAAACTTCAAAAACTCAGTTTTGCATAGTACCCCATCTTTAAGGTATAACTGGAGCACTAGAAACAAGTAACATTATGGATGTTTATTGTCTTAGCTGTGAATTATTAGTTTATCCTTACAAAGTAATATAAAATAGGTCCAATTTTGAAGGTAATTCTTGGTGGCAGTCTCTATTATACTTACTATTATTTACGATTACATAAGCTGGTGTTACCCAATGCAGCATAATTCTCTTCATGGCAAGCCCTTGAGGTCCACTCATAAAATCTCAACAATAAAAAATGACCCGAGAGGAGGGACCACTACATCCTCTGTAACCATGAGTTTAATCGTAAATCTGGGCGTTTGATAGATGACAGTGTATGTGAATGGGAAGGGGCGGTGCAGTGGGCTGCAGTACAGGAAGTTACACTGAATACTGTGTGTGCCAAGGGAACCACACCACAGGAAGCAGACTTGTGCATTAAGACAATAGCTTTATGACAATTTTTTTTGGTAATATACATTCAACTCCATTCAGACAATGTAGCAGCCATTTTAAAAGTGCATGAGACAGTAAAATTAAGTATAGTAGCCTAACCTCTCTAGTTGGACATGGGCAGCAGATTATGACATGGCAGAGGTAATTTCATAACCTTACCTGTTACCTACCAACTATAATGTAAACAAGAGCCAAACTAAATTACGCAATAGTTATGATTAGAACAATAAAAATGGATGACACCTTTTATTTTGTTAAATTGTGGGAAAAAGTTGAAAAGAAAAAATAATTCATGCACAAGAAAGACATTTTTCTGGCAAACTGCCACTTAACTGATGTGATGATAAATATTTACCACAGGCACTATCCCACCAAACCAAGTAATAATTAGAAGAAGATGAAAACCTGCCATATGCTACTGACCTCTGCGTATGGTGTTTTAATAGCATTATCTACTGTTGCTAGTCATTTTTGGGGCAATTTTAGTACAAATCAGGTAAATTTGCAACTTTCAGGGTTAAAATTGTCTTCCATTTACCGCTGCAATTTTGTGTAGTTGGTGATATCACACACAACTTCCCTGATTACAGCCAAATGTTTCTAACACCTGGCTGCAGGGGCGGAGTTTGACGTGTGGATACCTGTTAGACCATCACACCGTCCAGACTCGCCGCTCCTCCCCCCTCACTCTCTTCTTTAGACCTCCAGGTACTGCCCAAGTTATGGCTCTATTTGGAAATGTGGTTGTAGGCGGAGTTTATGTGTTTGGCCGCACTTTAAAGTTTGTAGGTCAAGTATTCGGTCTGGAGAAAGCCCTGAGAGAAAAAAATGCAGACTGAAATTGCATGTTGACCCCGGAGTTGACCGAGATGGGCACCGTGCCAGCTAGTTGGCACAGGAAGCCTATATATGTGTATGGGAGTGATAAGCAGATAACAGACAAAGTAGACCAGCATATAAGTGGCATATAAGTGTCAAGAGCTTCACATAAACTTGAAATTTATGTCCACTTTCTATTGTCTTAACTTTGAGAATTTCCTGACTGACACGGCGCTGTGGTTGATATTAAAAGGGAGGACTTATTCAGCTATTTGTGGCGGTGGGCAGCTGTTTTGGCCTTAGCCGCATAAATCCAGTGACATTCTCAGCGGGCTAAAAAAAGCCAAGCGACAAAGACAAGCTACTACAGAAGAGAGGGGGTAATGGAAAGGGGGAATTAGCAGTAAGGTTTGTTAATCTCATGTCCCTTCCCTACCAAGCATTATGTAAACATATAGTGGAGTTGCCTCTCCACAGATTTGACCAGTGGTGTCAGCTGCTTGTCTCAGTGGAGAAAGATATACGTTTAATGCAATATTATAGAAAATTCTAATAATCTCCATGGAAACAAGCACATGGTGAGTATTAGCAAAGTTACATACTTTTAATTAAAAGTCTTATATTATGCTATTTTCTGATGTTATAATGTTGGTTCCCCGTCAAAAACACACCTGGAGTTGTGTTTGTTTCATTAGTAAGGTTTGTTAATCTCATGTCCCTTCCCTACCAAGCATTATGTAAACATATAGTGGAGTTGCCTCTCCACAGATTTGACCAGTGGTGTCAGCTGCTTGTCTCAGTGGAGAAAGATATACGTTTAATGCAATATTATAGAAAATTGCTAATACTCACCATGTGCTTGTTTCCATGGAGATTATTAGAAAGTTACATACTTTTAATTAAAAGTCTTATATTATGCTATTTTCTGATGTTATAATGTTGGTTCCCCGTCAAAAACACACCTGGAGTTGTGTTTTGTTTCATTCATACATGTTTAACACTCATACTTTGCATATTTAGGCTGAGTTCTTCTCTCACACTCAGTTCCATGATGTCATACTGGTGCATTTCCTGTATTACCACATGTTTTGAAAATCCATACACTGCACTAGAATAATTTGGATCATTTCAGCCCTGGAACTGCCAATCTCTACTGAACAAATGATAAAAGGTAATTGTTAACTTGAAAACTACTGCTTCATGACATCACAAGGTGGAACAGAGCATTCGGAGATTACTAGTCTTTACTCAGACTAGTAAAGGATTACTCAGACATGTGTGAATGAAACAAAACATAACTCCAGGTACATTTTTGAGGAGATAGCAACATTCTAACATGGCTTAAAGCTCACAAGAGTCAATTCTGTGTCATATAGGACCTTTTGAAATACAGATTCAGCTGTCCTAACCAAAACTCTAGCAAGACAATTGTTTTTCTGTCTAATAATAAAGGTGGAAAAAGTGATAGCATATACCACAAATAGAATACAACACAACATGAAGCACATTTGACAACACCCCATCCCTTTGAGAACCCAAAAGTGGGCCAAATATCTAAAACACAAAAGAAGGAAATAAGGAAGGGAGACAGAGGGACCTTTCCTGGAGATCAGAGCTGAGTAAACACAAACACACACAAATGTCTGCATTCTGGTCTTCTGAAAGAGGAGGATTCTAGAAGGAAGGAGGAAGTGCGGAGAGGAAACGCGCTGCAGATGACAATTCCCTTTCACAGCCTGCTGCTCTGAGCATTTCACATTTCACATTCTACTGCTCTGTGCTGACTGCTGAGGAGTTCTGTGAAAAATCCACCCGGTTTAGCCCCTCTGGTGTTTGACAGACGTATAAACTCAAGCTATAAGAGGAATACCTGAAGAGATACTGTAAGACTGATGCAGAACATTCAACATATATGGACTTCTGTGTTGTATGTAGGTCAGTACCTTGCAATGTGCTTCCAGAATAGAATGTGCATATAACACACAGTCCAAAATAACGTGCGGTTTAAACTTTAACATAAAGAGTATATGGACTTCTGTGTTGTATGTAGGTCAGTACCTTGCAATGTGCTTCCAGAATAGAATAACATAAAGAGCTGTGTGTTATATGCACAAAGTTTAAACCGCACGTTATTTTGGACTATCGTTTTTACTAGTTTCGTATATATCATCACTGGACTCAATATGATCACCTTAGCATTCAAATGGTCTTCATTATAAATAAAGATGCACTGCGGAACTTTTCTTCACACGCTTGTCTTTAACATTCTTGCCAAAGCTATGACATTACTATAGAGCATGGCATTAAACTCATCTTCATGGAAACAAGCTGATGGTTCTGATAAGTTCATATTTTCTGAAATTGGTCCACAATATTAGTTTGATGTAAGTTTGTAGGCATATTATTTACATCTGAACATTCTGAAAAAAACAAACTGCATACATTTGTAATATTTACTTAGACACATGCAGGTGGTATTGCAATGTGTTATGTCTGGGTTTAGCAATGCAAACTAGATTGTTAGACTTTTTTTGTACTGAAACTCATTTCATTTGCTGTGTTACAGACTATTAAAACCTATAATGCTTAGTCTTCAATACTGTTAAAGAGCCTATTCCATTGTATTTGAGCAAAATCTGTCTTGCCCCAGTACAGATATATTGACCTACTTATACAATATAAGTTGTGTGCTGTCTGCATCTAATAAGTCTTTTACCATCCTATTATCAGGAAGTGTGTGTTAGCATGCTAGTTTTTGTTAGCTTTACCGTCACAGCAAAACTCGGAATTGGTCTCTGAAAATTGTGAAAAGCACTTATAAACTCATCACAGTGAATAAATAGGATGCTTGGAATGGATTAAAGCAGGCATATTATGCAAAATCAACTTTTCAGAGTTTTTAATCATGTTATAGTTGTTTCTCCTCACCATTTACTCACCCAAAGTTGTGTTTGGAGTGATTCATGCATGTTTGGCAATATGGCGTCTTGAAAATAACTGATAAGAGATTGCTCAATCAATCCAATTTTATTTTCTTAATGCAACACTGCCGAATCCCGTGCATATCATCGATTGTCATTTTGGTACAAATGAAAAAAAAATCCATTGCTTGCTAGCATGATCTGTAGCTACCCATCGGAGGTGCTGACCCTTTGTTGTAATGACGTTTACGGCGATGTCAGCTCCCGTTGAGCACCACAGTTTTCTAACGCTGAAGCCCCCGGACTTGTTTCTTTTATTAAGTAGTTTTCGATGAATATTGTAATTTAAAATGTGCATATTATAACATAATGATCCACATGTGTCATAGATTATAGCTATATAGCATACACAAGCGTAATATGTCTGCTTTAAGGTAAATGAGGAATAACTTTGAATCAATGCAAACCATTTAAAATGAACTAGTTCTGGTTTTCACGTTTTTAAGACTGTAAAAATCTGGTACAGCATCTTTAAGTGTGTTATGAATTTTGAACTTCCCACTGGCAATACTTTCTCCAATTACTTATAACAGCAAAGCAAGATGATGCCATGGTGATGATGTTGCTAAGTTAATTACACAAATGATCCTCAGCATTCCATTACCAAGTTTTTACATATCTCTGCAAGTATAAGGTACACACTGTCGATGCAAAATAGTACATGCAGTACTAGCTTGCACCTACTGGACTGTTAATGGGGAGTGAACGTTTACACTGTCAGACAGCCCTAACAAGCATCGATGACTGAATAGGCTTTAGTTGCTGAGAAGGCAAAAATGACCCAAGAGGCTACAGGACACTACTCCCTGGGCTGCGACTTATCAAGAAGTAGGTGGGCCAGAGTAGAGGTGACCCGAACATTAACATGTCCAAGTGCATGTGCTGTCATCATTCATACGGCGTGATATGGAGGAAGCCAACAGCAGTCACTTACACTGATCACACATTAGATTATGACCACATGCCTGTAATTGGTGGCGGTAATGTTAAGTGATATGACCATCAGCCTTATATGTACCCCTACAAGAATGTCCATTCCCCTGCGTATTCTGTGTGCATCAACTGCATGACTTACCTGTTTGAACTCGAGTAGCTTGTATTTTTTAATTAGACCATGGGCCAGCCTTTAATATGTTGCTGTTGTTTAATGAATTTACATATAAAGGGCCCATATTACGCTGTTTTCAGATCTATGTTATAATGTTGTTTCCTCATCAAAAACATACATCGTGTTTTGGTTTCATTCACACGTTTTTACCACCCAACAATGCATATTTAGGCTGAGTTCTTCTCTCAAACAGAAAATACTTCGTTCCACCTTGGGCCGTCATGTGGTAATACAGCAAGAGCTCTACTGTGTTTTTAAACCGCATAGACCTTCACTAGAATCATTTGGATAATTTCAGTCCTAGAATTTAAAAGCTCACAAGAGTCAATTTTGCGTAATATAGGCCCTTTAAGTTTACATACTAGTTTTACAATTGAGCTGTCTAGGAATGCCAGAAAAATCCATAACTAGTCACCGCTGCGTCTTTCCTGGAAAACTTCTGATGGATAATGAGCACTGCAAAACATATGAGCTTTAGTTGCATCCACCACTCCAGTAAAAAGAAAATTGGACAAGACATATTAATCCATGTTGCCCAATAACTTCATGTAACTGTTCATAGTTAGAAGCTAGAGTGGAAGTATCATATCTGGAAATCTGCTCTCGGACAGCTGTGGATATACAGATCTGACTTGGGATGTTACTACCTCAGTGTTGGTATATGTAAGTACTAACCATGCCATTATTTCTATAATGCAACTTTTATGGGCTTGACATCAACATAAATGAACATACATGCTGTTTGTAACTTTATCACTCTCACTTTTAGCTGAAGAGGTTCTCCATTAGTCTTACATAGCCATTCCAGACACTCACTTTACAGTTTTGTGCTTTATTCGTTCCATACTCGGTATTGATATGCTACTATTAGAACCACAGCTGCCCTGGGGTAGACTGACAGAAGCGAGGCTGCCAATCTGTGCCATCAGCTCCTCTGATCACCAATACTCACTCATGCACAACATTCACAGGCAAAACTCTTCACTCACCTAAGGACACAATGACAGTATGCATTAGAGCCACTGCTGCCCCATTGTAGCACCTGGCATTTCCAACAGTCTCCCACTAACCAGGCCCAGCCCTGCTTAGCTTTTCTCAGAAGAGATCAGAGCTGAGTAAATGCCACAGTGGCCCAATCAGTGGCTCTATTGAAGACAATATGTGCACAACTGCCTTAAAATACCCAAGTTCCATGATGACACTGTACTGTAATCTACAGTATAACATGTCACCTCACCTGTCAGTGGTCATAGTAATATTACCCCTACATGTTTTAAATTGTTCGTCTTTATAAAGATGTGAATGGATTAAGAGAGAGGGGAGGGGCTGGGGCAATAAGTAGACAGACCAAGTTCACCAGGAGGCCAAGGCAGAGCTTCGGGGAGTGGAGAGGAGTGGTAAAGATCCTAGCATGGTTCTGCTGTCCCCACAGGCCAGTATTTGTCTCTGTGCATCTGTAGAAGTTGATTGCGCGGTGGGAAAATGCAACATATGTTCTTCCTTTATTTCTGGCGCGTGAGAGTTCTTGGCTCTGTATCAGGACGAGCCAACATGCAAAGGTCAAAGCTAATAATCTGAGAAAAAGAAGAGCTGCCTCAGCATAAAGACGACTGGTATAAAGGATGTAGGGGAAGGTATTTAGAACGAGGCAAGTGAAACATTTTTGATCAAATAAGGGTTAAATGTATTTTATGGTACATTTTATAGCCTGTGAGCAATGAATTATGTATGTGCCCCGAGGCACAAACATGCAGTAAAGATATGTTGAGTGCACTTGTATTCAGAGATTGTCTTCAACCAGTTACACAAACAAATGTAACACCATTGCACTTTTAAAGAGTAGTTTTCTTCATAATACTTGAGTAATATGTAGTTTAAAGTAACACTACTCTTACTTGAGTAAAAGTTTTGGTTACTCTTCCCACTGTGAGTAATTCGAAAGAGTTATGTGAATAGCTTTAAATGATTCAAACATTTGTGCTTCTTACACTTTACCTTCAGATACAATTTGTTTTTCATCTATTTTTTGCAGATACCAGAAACTGTGTATTATTGACTGTGCAGTCAGCTGTGCAGAGAAACCAACTTTAAACCAAGAGCTCCAACAGTCTAGACTTCTGAATGAGATGTAGTGTAGTAGTGGATGCACCACATGCTTTAAAATCCTTGGGTCACTGGTTCAAGACCACTCTCTGAACTGTGAATTTCACAGTATCTAGATCATTTTCAAAAGAAATTGTTATTCTGTCAACTGGGCAAAAGATTTTTTTTCAGTTGACAAAAAGAAATTTTCTCAATATTTTGTCGTCCAATTACATTAAGTCATAAATCACAAACCAGATTTTAAATACATTATATCATTCATTATTTGTTTTTTTGTTCAGTAACAACAATTATACTTTTCAATCACTGTGAACATATTACAATTTTGACCTCCTGGACATTTGCTAAAATAATTCATAAACTAAAAGAGTAACAGTAATTACTATATTTTGCAACAAGTACCTAGGTTAAGGAGTGCATAGAGATCAGTGAACACAAATTAATGTAACTGCCACAACTGCAATATATATATATATAGTAGTGTGTGGAGGCAAGATGGTGCCAGCGTGTACCGGCAGTCATCTGCTCTGCTTAAACTGTTGCTTGCTGTGGCATTGCTTTGTATTTTGAGCCAAGATATCTCTGAACTGCTAGTCTACAATCGCCTGGCACTTATTGATCTAAAGCGAGCTCATGAATGGTTTCTTAATCACAATTTTGAGGATCAAACATCTAGATTCCCTTCTCACTTGGCATCAGTCCCAGGCTACCTGCTGCGCTCCCCTGTCTCCTCACAGAGGAAGCGGTCCAGGAAGCGTGGAAAACGCGGAGGCGTCTTAGCGAGAGTAAAAGCTTATTGGAGGGCCAACTCTGGAATTATTCCTCACCTTACCATTCCTGGAGACCCAGCACTTCAAAAATCAAGCAGATTATGGTGGCTCCAGCCTGTGAGTCCCACGCACCACCGGCCTGTGTCACTTGTCCCTGTGGCGCCACTGCACGAGTGTCTAACCAAATGCCATGGTGCGGATTTGGGATGCCTCCAGTCACTGCACCCTAGCTCTACATGGGGTCCTGAGGATGTGACTCTCCACTTGGGCCTTTTGAATGCTAGATTGCTACTTAATGAAACATTTCTCCTGATCTCTTCTCTTTGTAGAAAGTGGATTTTATGTTGCTCATGGAGACGTGGCTCCGAGCCAGTGAGTCCCTATTCTCAGAACTGGTAAAAGTTCTGAGAATGGGGACTCAGACTGCTTTTAAGTGTCAGATGCATTTTGGCTTCACCAAGACCACAAGTGCTAAAGGAGAAAAGGAGACAGACGTACAACAATGCAGTAGGAGCGTTAGCTCTGCTGAGACAGTGTATGTATCCTCGAAAAATACAAGCACCATGAGCCATGAGGACTCGCTTGGCAAAATGACAAGTTCTACTTATTTATCAAAAATAAAGTCCAGTCCCAGCTTTCCGGATTTTAGGGCAACAGCACTGAACAGCCAGTGCTTCACATATGTATTCTGATGTTGACAAAAAGAAATAGAATATAAACTTTACTGCACAGTTATTATTGGGTAGGCAAGGCAAATTTGTAGAGCACAACACAAAGGAGGGCCTTATTCAAACAAAGTGCTTTACAGAACAAGAAAGTGTTTTTAAAAATTGTCCAAACTAAACTAAACTATGTTTAATTACATTGCATTCTTTTTTACTACTGTGCAGAACCCCCAAGCTCCCAGGCCTCT